>FIZU01062048.1:0-20319 GCA_900064475.1 Pseudococcus longispinus
ATCATATTTTATTACATTTGTAATAATTTCCGTTCAAATAACTTACTAGTATGAATAGTCGAACAGAAATTATCAAAGTCCCAGGTTCACTCACTACTAACTAAGGAATAGTGTATGAAATGATGGAAAAATTTTCAGATTTTCACTGACTTTCCGAACTTGGAAAAATTCAGAAAAAATGCTGACTTTTATGGATATTTTTTTTAATTTAAAAATTTGACTTTCAAACATTTTGTCAGACTTTGGATTTAAAAAAGATAATTATTTATACGTTTTTCAAATGAAGATATGAATTTTCGTCGATAAATTTAGAAAAATGATGAAATACGTTTTCGTATCGCTAATAAGCCCCCTCTTCCCCATCTACGTCATTACTTATTGGTTTTTTTCACTTTTTAATTTACATACACTTATGTAAAGGTACATACTAGAGTGGTTCTTATTTTGGAAATTTTTGAGAATTTTTTCTGGAACCCCATTCAGTTGGTTACACATATGAAGGAAATAATTCGCCAATTTTTTATTTTTTTCCTAACTGAATTCCAATTGGTGTCGCGAGCCCATCTCCTTTTTAAAAAAATAAAAAAAAAACGTAAAAATACAATTATTTTAATTTTTCAAAAATTTTCACTTTTTAATGTCCCCTTAAAAACAAGGATAAACGCGAAAAATCGACGAAAATGGTCTTGTTGGGTAAAAGTACTCAAGTTGTGACCATTTTGCTTGAAATTTTTGAAAAATTGTATTTTTTAGTTTTTTTTATCTTTTTAAAAAAGGGGGGAGGGGCTCGCGGTAGCACGTGAAATTCGGGCAGAGAAAAAATAAAAAATAGGGGACTTGCTACCTATCTCATTTCAGTCAGGTGACTTTTTTCAACACTTTTTGCGATATTGCAGCTTCCAGAAGACCTATGAAGTCGTGTAAAGGGTCAAAAATGGGCTATATCGAGGTCGTAGATTTCAAATTTGAAATTTGTTTCAAGCAGTATTGCCAACCGTTGGCAACACTGAAATTTTTAAATCATAAATTTGAACTCTACGTCTCAAAGAAAGGTATTTTCATTCGAAAATTAAAACGATAATAAAAAGAAATGAAATTTTAAAAAAGAAAAAGTAATTTTACATTTTTATTTTTTTATATAAAAAATTAAAATTATACATTTAATATACATTACACATAATATATTACACGGTACTTCATTTTACAGAACCCTAAACGCGGAAATAATTAAATGAAAGTGAATACTACCCTCTTTAGGTACATATTTAGCAAGGTAAATACCGAAGACTGGCGTGCGATATGTCTCATCATCGACACAACGACGCATAAAAACGAAAAAAGAAACGAAAGAAAGAGAAAAAAAACTCATCAACGTAGCAAGAACACAAAAAAATTTACACATTTCTACGGTTAAATAACTTGGTATCTTTCTCCGTCGAAATGGGTTTTAGCATTCTTTCGGATTCGGTTTTGTTATTCCCGCTGAAGGCGCATTCTCCTAACCATCGTGCTTTACCGCTGGCATGCGACTAAAACATAAAAAATAAACACAAGTTAGTCATTTCAATTCGCAGACAACAACAAAAATAAATAATTATCGATAAATTACCTACTACAGAAAACACCGATATAAAATATCTTTTTTTAGGTGATTTTTTTAATACCAAAATTCAGCCCGAGCACCACCAGCTGTGCCGGCGTCGTAGTCGCCTTACCTAACGTAATTAGACAACTTATTCGGCTTTAATAATCGTATTTAACTTTTTAATTAGATGCTATTTATAACGTTCAATTGTTCGGGCCACTTGGCTCGATGGTATTTATATTGTATAACATTGTGAAACCGATCTTTTCATAGTTGGTAGCTCGGATCAAAACCGATGCAAAGTTGATACTGGTTCAGAGTGTTCGTAATGTTAAAAAATTACAATTTTTTTCGCCTCGTATGTAATAATTTTACTCGTGTCTAACATGGTAGAATGATACTCGAAGCGTGACAAGCGAATAAAGAATACTGCACCATGAGAAATATTTAATTACGTAATATTATAGCATCAACGAGGAAACGTTGCAAAAATTACAGTCTGGCTGAATCGAATTCCTCGTTCGTGAATAAGAACCAACTGTTACACGTAGATGCAGAAAATTACCAGCTGAAAATTTGCTGGAACAAAGCGCAAATTATCCATTGTTTTGGAATAAAATGATTATCCGAAGTGATGGGAAAACGAAGCAAATGTACAAATTCGGACGAATCCGAGCAGCTGACAACGATCCGGCATACTTCTATTAATCTAATCTTCGATTCCAACCAAGTGTATTATTAATTTCTAAATAATAATTTCATTAAAAATTTAAATTGCTAAAAAAATATCGAGTACCTCGTGGTACTCATTATTTTTAGAAAGTTTGATAACAAATGTCACCTCTAACACAAACCACACTTGAATTCCAACGACTCTCTTTGAAAAATTTCATACATTAATACCACCTTAATCGACGCATATTTAACAAAAATTACACTCGTAATGGCATCGATGATAAACCATTAAAAATTTTCAAAATTATAAAACATATTCCATCTTGATAAACGATAAACTAAACGTACATCGAATTTCATCATAAACGATTCCTCTCCAAGGTGTTATCACATTATGTAATTATGCGCTAGCTATAAGCTCTACTACCAGCTCGATAATTACGAGCATCCTGTTATTAATAATATGGAAAAAACAATAACAATATCGATGAGAAAAAGCACAATACAATTTGTTGATTCGAGCGAATTTCCAACTTGTATCTGCCTACATTTTCCATCGTCATCGTTGACGCAGGTATATTAAAGGCACTCGAATCGTTATATATTTTGGCGAAAACCTACGTCACGCCGATATTTCTCGTTACATCAAACCACACATTTGGAATTTACGTTGATTATGCCGGAAGAAAATTTTCAAACTATCGTAAGATAAACAACAAATCCTCGTTTGGCTGATATCGCTAAGCACAGGCTGCTGAAAGCTCGAACGAATTACGTTTCTACGAAAAAAATCGCCATTCCGGTTTTACGACGATTTGTTCAGTTCAAGGCTGTAGTATTTCGCAGACACTAAGCTCATAAGCTGTCATAAGAACCGGCCTATGGCCTGTAAAGGTCAACAAAACCTTGATTTCCGAGAATATACTGTTTGCGATCAGAATTCAAATGCAAAGATCTGGTAACTTTTCATCATATCGGTGTGAAATCGATCTTGAACGAGAATCTGTTCGATTGGATCGTAGAGATGAGTAACTTTCGATCGAACAGGGAAAAATACTCCGACGGTGGCCGATAACGTCTTCCTTTCTTGATGATGCAAATTCAACTTGAAATCTTTCATTATACGAATCGTAATTGCTAAAGAAGTTACAATAAAATGATTTTATTTACACTGAATACAACTCGCTTGTACCTAGCACCAGTTCAACTGTTCCAGATAAGATTAAGTACCTGAGAATGAATATTTGTTTATACTTATAATTTGTAACCGAACTGAACGTAAGGCTGTGTAATACTGGTGCAATTTTCATCACCTTTTGGGACGCCATCATATTCTATACCCACTATAAGATAATGTAACTTATATCTACATCATATCATCATAATTTCTACTCTTATACGAGTATATTACAAAAGCAATACATAATAGGTTACATATGAACTTATTTCTGCGAATAAAACTTTGATACTATACTTTACAAAATGTTATCTTAATTAACGCCATATCGCCAAGGTACTAATCGTATATTAAAAAGCTACTAATTTAAATTCATTACTGTACAACGAAAGCTATGCTAATGTGTTTGGTAAAGACTGAGACTTGAAAGTTGAAACGTCGACTAAATCGTTACATTATTCTGTCTTGTCTCTGCAGCTTACGATAATAATTCTTACAAAAGGTAGAAATTTGTCAACCATATTGGACGCCGGACACACTCGAATTAATGAGTGGACATCGAACACTGTTTGGTAATAAATCACCAGTCTGTAGACGTTTTCTCGCTATTTTTCAAGTACCACAGCACACGTGCGTAGTTGAAACAATGTAGCTGAAGGTATTTGAATGAAAGATGATTCTGTACGCTGATGCATAGGCCTAATACTTGGCGATCGGTTATTATACGGTGATTATTATTTATTTTTATTTATTCGCTTATCAGTTATTCATTATCATTGTCTATTTCCCCCCTCTCCCCTCCCCTCATTAAAACATTAATCAGTTAAATCAAGTGGAAAACGAAAAAACCGAAAGCCAATGACTTGAAATTTTTATTGCAAAAATGGAAATAAAAATTTTTCGTATCAATTTAATTTATTCACCTGCCACAAAGTTAAACTTTGAGCAATTGAGCGAGATTATAATTCATTTTCAAAAAGTATGATTAAAAGTCGAATCGAAAAGGTCTAAAAAATTAATAAAATTGAAACAAAAACCAAAACCGGATCAAAATAAGTTTCTTATCAGTGAGACGCGAGAAACTGAACCATAAAAATTAAAAATTACCTACAGAAAAACATTCATTTTTATCAAATTGGACTTATTTTTGTTGAAAAAAACTCTTAAAATGAAAATACCAAAATAAAACACCTTTTAAATTGATAATACAGGGTGTTCAAGTAGGAATGTACTGCCTTCAAACTGGAGATGCGGCTACCCAAAGCACATAAATGTATTCTTGTTTGCTGGCCCTAAGATTTGAAGAGACCAAGCTGTGCACTGATGATGATGATATTTTCAGAACGTCGTAACTTCGCTGGTAATACTGATAGGCAAATTTTTTCTAAAACTTTCTCGTAGAACTTTGTGAGCTCTACAAAAAAAGGTATATTCTTGTTTCGCCTGACTCTAAAATTGAAGGAGCTAAAATGATTTTAAAATTTGTAGGCTTTATAACTCCTTCAATTTTCAAGTTAGGCAAAATTTTGTAAGAGTCCTTTTTTGAAGAGCTTTTCAAGTTCTACAAAATGAGTTAATAAGTTTTTGTCCAACTCCAAAATTGAAAAAATGGGAGATCATTTCGAAAATTATTTGCAAAGAAAAAATTTAATTTCAAGAAATTAAGTTTCTTTTTACTTTTTCAATGGTTCCAGCTCCTCCAATTTTTGAGGTAGGCAAAACAAGAATTCAACTCATTTTGTAGAGCTTGAAAAGTTCTACAAGAAAGTTTCAGAAAAAATGTTGCTCATTCATATCATCAGCGGATTTACGATATTCTAAAGAAATCACCGTCATCAGTGCATAATTTTGTCCCTTCGATTCTTAAGGTCGGCAAACATGCATACAAGTATGTTGTTTTGGTAGCAGCATCTCTGATTTGAAGGTGGTACACTCCTACCAGAACACGCTGTACAGTTGCAAATGGGTGGGGGGGAGTCCATGTGATTACTGATTACACTGTTAGAAGTAATTTTATGACTAATCTTAATCTTGAGGATGGGAGGGGATGAGCCGGTATGCCATTTTTTTGAGACCCCCTTTTCTGAGGATCCACTCCATTTTCCTTTCAAGTCCCCTATCTTCGTTCCTAAGGCCGCTATTGAAAATTTTTTCAAACAAAAGTTATAGATTGAAACACTAGGAATAATTTTGGTTATTACAAAATTTTTGATTAGGCCACTCCCTCTCCTTCAAATTTTGATAATGAGCGCGAAAATTAAAAATCACCCTACAGCTTTAAATTTTACTGCTCACAGTATCTCGATGCAACTTTGGCTTGTAGTACATTTAAAAAGGAATAAATAAATTCTATAAACGGTCGATTCGATTGTAATTTAACCAGATAATTCGATAAAACAATGAGTGTGAATGCCATTTTTTTAAGGGCCCCCTTTTTTGAGGGTCCGCCCATTTTCAAAAAGAAAAACTACCTATCTCTGTACCCAAGGCTCCAATTGAAAAATTTTTCAAACAAAAGTTGTAGATTGAAACCCTAGGAATAATTTTGATTATTACAAAAATTTTGATTGGACCCTTCCCTCTCCTCTAATTTCGTATGATATGTGTGAGAATCATCCCAATTGATTACATAAGTATTATGTGAAATTGAAGGCGAGGAAGGGGTCCAATCGAAATTTTTGTAATAACCAAAATTATTCCTAGGGTCTTAATCTATAACTTTTGTTTGAAAATTTTTTCAAAATCAGCCTTACGAACAAAGATAGAAGACTTATACATAAAGGGGGTGGAACATCGAAAATGTAGCATACCGCGGCGCGAAATTAAAAAACAATAAAAATTGAAATTTCCTGCCTCTTCATTATTTTCCTCAATTACTATCATTATAAAATCTGCAAATTTTATTTCGTTGGTTGAAATTTGGCTCATGTTCAGTTCAAATTCAAGATCTTAAACAGAACTTGGAACAAATTAAAATTTAAACCTTTGTCATGCACTACAAATAGCAGCTTATTCAACGTTCAACCCTTCAATACATATTATTTAAAATGGATTACGTCAAACGTCAATTTTCTTATTTTGATAAAATGACGATACTATGCGTTTTCGTTTTCGCGGGCACGAGTGCCAATTTTTATGTTTTCACGAATTATATCATACTTAAGGATCTTAGGAAAACAATTTCCATAATACCATACACCATATTGTTCGACGTCCAGCTCAAAAATACATTTTTATTCAACACACGCAACTCGCTTTACTATTTACTCGGATTTATTTTTAATTTTCGATGTGTTTACACTATTCACGAGCTACCTATAAATTCATCTAGTGGAGAACACACAATAGCTATACCTGTGTATATAAATCTAATAAACTAATCGAACTTGAAAAAAGGGTGGTTCGTTAACATCGGATTTTCAACAATTTCGAGACACAAAAATAACTTTACAATGTTATAAAATGGATCCCTCACGTAATGGAAAATGATTTCAGAGCACACGTGACACGAAGCAATTTTGATTTGTTTATTTTTAAAAAATGGCAATCTATTTTGTATATTGCAAAAAGAGATACCATTTCAAACTCAAGTATTACTTGACAATGATAATTTAATTCATTATTCAATCATTCGTACACTAAACATTGCATTTATTCGCGTTTCCGCATGATCTGATCTCTGCGATAAGATATAGTGTATTTTCATTAACATTCAATTCATTCCCCCATTCTTAACAACCATCGGAGTTTTTCAATTAATTGTTCACATCACGTGTACTAATTTCCTAAATCAATTACTTCTTCCTAGGATCGGCGATAGAACTAAGAGCAGTTTACACAGGAAGGCGAATCAGCATCAATTAACTATCTCCGGATATTTGACGAGATTAAAATAAATATCTTAGTTGAAATTCACATCGTGTGAAATACAATAATCGAGTTCACTTACACGAATCGTACCACTATAATGGTAATTTGATAAAAATCTCTAACAAAGTAACAATTGATGATAAAGTGAGGCAGTATCCGACACCTACGAGTAAAATTTTGGTAAAATTTAATTCGGAAAGATAACTATTCTGGATAAAGAAATGAGGAATAGCTAGAGTCAAAAAATTAGAGAAAGGAGGAAACGGGAACTAAGGATTAATTACTCATACGGCGTAAAAAAATACATTTACAAATACACAAAATCATATTTAAACTTATTAGAAACCACAGCATCGCAATATTCTAAAAACCACGCTCTGCTACCATGTTGCTATCTAAAAACCAAGCTCTGCTACCATGTTATTTTTTTCAAAATTTTGTTATCAAAAGGACACGAGTAAAATTACTCAAGATGCGTGATACTCAGAACCTTTCTGAATTTCTAATAATAACACCGGCTTACGATCCCTACTTCAGCGTAATCTAGTTTTTAAGATGCATCTAGCCTTTGTCGCTGTATATGGCGTAAATAATGAAGAAAACAATACATTAGAATAACAAAAACACAAAATCATAAGTTAAACTTATTTGCCACCGCAGTATCGTAATGCCCTAACAACCACGCTCTGCTACCATGTTGCTATTTTACAAAACTTCGTTATCAAAACGGACACGAGTAAAATTACGACACGTGATACGTAATGTAATCTATTACGTTAAAATAAATGAAATATAAACGTGAAAACCCACCATTGTGAGATCTCTTTTCCAGACTGTATGGCATTTTCCGTCACACTGTACACATGGTCGTTGTAACGAATATCCGCCACATTCCGGACAATCTAATGATACGTGATCTTGATGCCAACTGACACCACATCTGAAATGGTAGCGCAAAATTAAAAATTACGCCGGACCATCGCAGCAATCGTATTAAAAATGGAATTTTAGCTTTGAATTAATACATTTTGAAATGTGCTCGAGATTCGGTGCTACAACACGCTTTTCTATCTTTTTAAGACACGATGCGCTGACGATGTCAGAAATTCAAGGTTAGTAGAACCTTTTCAAAAGGAATTAAGCGAAATGAAATTACACCCTTCGAGACGTCCTCTGCTTCTACATTTATACACGTCAAATGAAAACAATAAAACCGACTGATACATTTTAAACATTACCCTCGAGCTGTTTATTTGGTTAGCGAAAGTCGAGTTTTTTTTTTCAGTTCCAGCTTTTCAAAAAAAAAGAAAACGTTTTGAGATACAATTTGACGCGGCTTTTCTCTACCAGTCTCTTATTTCCATTAATTTTTTCTCCCGGGTAAGTTTTTCAACCACCATCGCCTCGACAATAATCCTGCGGTATTAATTTCATTTTATTTCTTCCAATCCGCCGTTATTAAATTCCACTTCGGTTACAATTTTCAATCTTCTCTCCGCGCAAAAAGACTAAGCTTTTGAGTAACTGTTCGAAATCCTACGTAACTCGTGCGTCATATTTGACGCCATAGCGCAGTCATAGAGACGAAGAGCTTCATTTATGTAAACTAAAATCTCGACATGGGTGTGAAATTCAACGCACAGAGGTACATTTACTTAATTCGTTCGAACGTGGGATGAAAACAAATCATATTCTATTTCCCGCGCATTTCGCTCATATATTCGTAGAACCAGGAAAAGTTAATTTTTTTCATGAATCATAATACACCACGCAACAATTAAATCAAAGCAGATTGCACGATGAGTACATATCGTCGTAATGCATCACCCCAGCCCACCTCGCCCTCATCAATACGTTCGAGTCGATAAAATAGGTATTTTTTTTTTACAAATACAACATCATACGATCTACTTACGTGAAACAGGAATTTAAATGATGGCGTAATTCTTCGATAGAAAGTACTGTTGGTTCTGACGTATGCCTTGGTTCATCTAACGAGCTGATACTACTGAAACTGTGACTTCTATTATTGGCTTCTAGACTAGTCAACGACATTGTTGGTGATGGAACTGTATACGCGAACATACCAAAACAGAGAGAAAAAAATCATAAATATTTAAACGTTCGAACATGTATAACATAACCTAGTTATAACCGAGCGAAGAAAAAAAATTCGCGAAGGATTTTTCGTGTGTCTTGTAAAAATATGTAGTACTCGTGGCTACATACAATATCGACGAACCAGCGTAAACCAGATTATAATAGCTTATTATCATATACGTTAATTTTCACGTTTATTTATTAGTAACAATATATCTATCTACATAAGAGCACAGGCGTTTTAAAGTGTTTACAATACAATGTGTTTGATATACAAGGTGTCCCGAGAGGCCATGAAACGTCCACAATTTCGGTTTAAAATGTCTAATTTTTTCACAAACACTATACAATTGTTCCGAGTGGCCCACACATCGATGGTTGATGAATTTGAAAATTAAAAAAAAAACTTTGACCATAAAAATCTCGAAAACTAAGCTTCCTAGAAAAAAAACTAATAGATTAAAGTAGAAAGAGAATTTCAAACTCTACAATTTTGATTCTTAGCATTTTTCTCCTATGGCTTTTAGTTTGGTTAGAAAATCTATGTTTATGGGATTTTTTTCATTTTTAAAACCATCGACTTCGAAACATGGATTTTATAGCCGAACTAAAAGTCCTACGAAAAAAATGCTAAGAATCAAAATTGTAGAGCTTGAAATTCTCTTTCTAGAATATAAGGACTAGTTTTTTTCTAGGAAGCTCTATTTTCGAGATTTTTGCAGTCAAAGTTCGTAATGTAAAAAATTCATATTAAATTTTGAAGTTTGACTGCAAAAATCTCGAAAACTAAGCCTCGTAGAAAAAAACTAGTCCTCAAATCATAGAAAGAGAATTTCAAGCTCTACAATTTTAATTCTTAGAATTTTTTTCGTAGGACCGTTGGTTTGGCCATAAAATCCATGTTCGTGGAAAATTTAACCTATGCACAAAGTCGATATTTGTGAAAATTAAAAAAATTTCCATATATATGAATTTTCTGGCCAAACAAAGGGTCCTACGAAAAAATTGCCAAGAATCAAAATTGTACGACTTTAAATTCTCTTTCTAGGATATGAGGACTAGTTTTTTTCTAGAAGGCTTAGTTCTCGAGATTTTTTCAATCAAAGATTTTTTTTTCATTTTCAAACCGTCGACCTTTTATGTGGGTCACCCTTTATACAGAGTGTTCGGAGAATGCAGTCTCTCGATAAAAAAAATGTAATTTGAATATGGTGCCTATCTCTTATACTGAACGAACAGACAGCTGTCCAGAAGAAAGATACCGAATAAATTGCCAACCGACGAAAAGGATGGTATTTCAGAATTGGGATATATTTTGATCTGGTATTTTTTGCCCAACGCCAAAATTGAAGGGGCTATAAAAGTATTGTTTGGAATGAATGCTGTGTAGAAAAAAAAATTATGATTTGGGAAAGAACTTTGAAAACTGAAGTTAGATTTTGAGCTACATATTAGTTAAACTTCCACGAAATACAATTTTTTTAAGATTTCGTGGATTTTTTGACATGGATGTGGGGGTGGTGAGGAAGGGGGTAGTTGATAAAATTTTTGAGTCGCGAAATTTTGTCATCTTGGAAGTTAGATGACTTCTTAGAGAGTTGGAAGATTTCGAAGATTCTCTCGAACAACAAGACTTTTGCAGATTGTAAAAGTGGTTCTCAAACATTGTAAAAATAATAAACATTTTCATGATTAAATTAATTTAAAATCAAAAAAATTGTTAGAAATGTTAAATGATCAAAAATTGTCAAGAAATCATGAAAGTTGTTGAAAATGTGATAAAAATTATTGAAATTGCCAAACAAATCAATCGAAAAATTATCAAAAAATCATAAACATTTTCGAAAACCTCAAAAAAATGGCTAAAATTCTTCACAAAAGCTTGCAAAATAAGAAAAAGTATCAAAAAAGCATAAAAATCTCCGAAAATTTCGTAAAAATTATTAAAATTGTCATAAAAGTTAATAAAAAAATTATTGTAAAAATGCCCAAAAATCATAAAAATTGTCGAAAATGTAGCAGGATTCGTTAAAATAGATAAAAAGTCATAAAAATATTGCAAAACATCTTCAAAATCATGAAAATTTCTTGAAAAATTTTTATAAAAATAATTTGAAGTACCTAACCCACTTCTTAAAAAATGATAAAAAAAATCATGAAAATTATTAAAAATGTCGAAATGGTAAAAAATTGTCAAAAAATCAAAATGATTGTTGAAAATGTAATAAAAATGATTGAAATTGCCATAAAAATCAATACATAAAACTGAACAAAAAATCATAAAAATTTTCGAAAATCTCGAAAAAATTGTTAAAATTTTTCACAAAAATCATGGAAAATATTTTTTTAAAAATGTACCAAAAAAAACATGAAAATCGTTAAACATTCCGTAAAAATTGTTGAAATTTTCATAAAAATTTGTCGAAAATATCGTAAAAATTGTTAAAAATGTTCATAAAAATCATTTGAAATAATAAATTGTGAAATTTTTCAGGTTAAATTACTTGGTAAAAATAAATGGTTGAAAAAATCATAAAATCTCTGGGTACAAAAATCTCGTAAAAGCTGCACAAACTTTCACTTTTATCAAATTTTTTTTTTTTTTTTTGCAATTTTTGCCTTTTTTTAATACGGATTTTTCTGAAAATTTGAGAATACTGTAATGTTTTTTAGGACATTTCAACCACTTTTACATCACTTTTCAACGATTTTTAATAATATTTCCTCAATTTTTTGAAATTTTCAATCCTTTTTACAAGTTATTGACCTCTCAACGAAGTTTTTGCTGATTTTTATGGAAATTTGATAGAATTTAAAAATATTATCGACAAATTTTATAACTTTTTGGTCATTTTTATCATATTTTTAAAATGATTTTCGCGAAAATCTAAACAATTTTCACACAATTTTTTCTTCAATTTGACTGACTTTTTTTTAATGGAAATGTCAGATTTTTACATATGTCAAAATTTCATACTTTCATTTTATGCCAAAATGTGGAATCATTTTCTCATCATTTTCCTTCAAATTTCCAAAAAAAAAACTTCAAAATCAATTCAAAGCGATCAGGATCTGCAGGGCAAACATTTCACTACGGACACCCCGTATAAATAAAAAATTGAACATTCGCTCATTTCGCCGCCAACACTGGCAAGAGCCTGCGGATAATTGCACACCGGACGGACGGACCTTCCATGTAAACGAATTTTCATACAACGTAATATTTTAGAATTTTGTGAATAAATTGAACAACCTCTTCCGCCATAACAATTTATGCGCGATAAATAGCGGCTGGTTTGTCTTGTAATAAACTCAGTTTCAATGTTACATTCGAAGATACCTAATTACGCGAATAATGACAGGTTAACAAATACTCTACCCGGTGATTCTCTCATTTCAACCGTTCGGATTTGATGGCAGAGTATAACGGCAGATATTTAACTAATGTTTTTTTTTCCAAATTCTATTCTCGTACAGGGAAATTACCTAAGCTCGTAACATAACGTCATCGTTCATCAATTTTTATAACCATCAGAATGAAATTTCAACTCGTAATGCGCATATTGGTAAAACAAACTTTGAAAAATTCTTCCCAATAATCACAGAGAAGCTAATACATTGAAAAAATCACTTCGTATGGTAATCGAATTTAATGAATATAATTATACGTTAATTATACAACACGAAATCGGCTCGAAAAATTTTTTCATTCCGAGTTTCGATTTGAATATTCGCGAACTCGGAAAAATATTTTAATGATCTAGGAACCGCAGCGGTTGAAATGCGACCAGGAGACATTCCAAGGAAGAAAGTATTCAAGGAAGTATGGAAATAGGATATTAAAAAACTATTTTTAAATATTTCACGAGATTATTTGACAAACAAGAATGGTGTTTTACCTATTTATTTTAACAACCTAACGACTTTTTATCCCTTTCGTTTGGTCTTCGGTCACGCGATTTATTCGACATTTTTGTAATGATAGGTAACGTATTATCGAGTTAAATTTATACACGGAGCTCGAGTCAAAGGTCTAAATTTAGAACAACCTTTGACGGGAGATGTTATGTCATTATTGCATATTTTCAAGTTGAAGGATAACGGTTTCGTGTTTTACAAACGTGTATCTCATTAATTTCGTGTTCCTATACACGGTTGTTCGGTGTTGGCCGAAAATTTTATACCGAATTACCGATGTTATCGATTTATTACAATTTTTATTCCTCTCAAAGGTTTTCTTTTCGCGGCTTTACATTTCGCGATATTAAATAACATCGGTATAGTTTATTTTTAAACGTAATATTTTCGTCGATGATTAAACAAACGATGCTGAACATCAGATTTGGAAATTTTCCCCGTTTTTTTCCCTCGATAATCCTATTACTGTTTATTTTTGAAATAATTTCGAGTATTTTATTTCGATGAAAAGGTTTTTAAGACGATTGACGTAAAAAATAATACGCTGAAAATTTCCAACCTGAAAGGATAAAAGATATTTACATCGAGTTCTGTGAAATTTTTTCATCAGCATTTGGCATAACTTTGTTATCGAACAATTTGCCACAGAAAATTTTCGTATAGGTATTCGTCAATTTCTACATAACACCTACGTACACTTTTCAGCAGTATTACGTCAATCGGAGAAGAAGGCAGCGGAGAGAATTCTCGTGAGATTCGAAATGAATTAAGAAAATGTTCTAGTTGGCTACGTAACTTGAAAAATCGTTCGATTCTGCGATATTTTCATCGTACGTTTCTTAGAAATTCTACGTCAAGTTTATTCGATTCATTCCTTTCGATGGAGAAGGATAAGAAGTGAAGGGTTATCTAAAAATATGCTTATAAATATTACCAGACAATGTGGGAGATTTACTGTGAAGAGCGTGTTGATTCGGAAAAATTATTTTATGGATATTTTTGTCAAAATTGAACCATTTTTATGGTTGAATTTCAATTATCGTTTTTCGACGAATTTTGGAAAATTCACGAAAAATACTAAAATTCGGATTTCTCAGACATTTGTCACCGGAAGTGACTTTTTAATGACTTTACACCCAAAAATTTATGATTTTTTGTCAAATCAATAACTTTTAGCATAGGATATGCTTTTGCGATGACCAAACCTGCGAAAAACGTCACGCTGACTTTTAGACATTTTTTCAGACTTTTTTGGAGGCAAAAATTTTCAGATTTTCATTGACTTTTGGACTTGGAAAATTTTTAGCAATATTTTTTGGTGACCCTTTTTTAACAAGATTCGTGAAAAATATTAATATTGTGACTTCTTATACTTACATTTTGTTTTTAAAAATTTAGCATCAAATTTCATTTTTCATGACTTTTTTTATTTGTTTTTTCAAATTGATGAAATTTGATCACTTACGTTTTTTTTTTCAAAATTCATAAAAAATATTTTGACTTTATAATTATGCATTTCACATTAGAATGTAAATTTTTATGATTTTGAAAAAAAATTCATGTTTTTTTTTTGTCAAATTACTGATTTTTTACGTAGTATCACATTTTGGTGACTTTTTTTTCAAAATTCATGAACTTACTTCAGAAAATCTGAATTTTCGAAAATTTTGCATTAAACGTGAATTTTTATGACTTTTTACAACATTCAAATAATGACTTTTTATTATTTTTTTGGTGACTTTTTTTAAACCTTTTGACTTTTTATAAATTTTGCATCAAGTTCAAGTTTTCATCATGTTTTACGACATTTATGATTTTTTTTTCTAAATTAATGAAAATTCATCATTTTTCAACTTTTTTTTTTTAAAATTCATAAAAAAAATTAATATTTTGACTTTTTATATATTTCACATTAAAATGTAAAATTTTATAATTTTATGAAAAATTCATGTTTTTTTTGGTCTGCAAATTACTGACTTTTTAGAATATTTTTTGTTGATTTTTTTTCAAAATTCATGAAAATATTTTTAAAAATCTGATTTTTTTTAAATTTTGTATCAAACGTGAATTTTTATGACTTTTTATAACATTGATGTTTTTTTGTCAAATTAATGACTTTTTAGAATCTTTTTTTGGTGATTTTTTTTCAAAATTCATGAAAGTAATTTTAAAAATCACATTTTTAAAATTTTATAATTTTATGAAAAATTCATGTTTTTTTGGTTTGCAAATTACTGACTTTTTAGAATCTTTTTTTGTTGATTTTTTTTTCAAAATTCATAAAAATATTTTTAAAAATCTGATTTTTTTAAAATTTTGTATCAAACGTGAATTTTTATGTGATTGATGTTTTTTTGTCAAATTAATGACTTTTTAGAATCTTTTTTTGGTGATTTTTTTTCAAAATTCATGAAAGTAATTTTAAAAATCACATTTTTAAAATTTTATAATTTTATGAAAAATTCATGTTTTTTTGGTTTGCAAATTACTGACTTTTTAGAATCTTTTTTTGTTGATTTTTTTTTCAAAATTCATAAAAATATTTTTAAAAATCTGATTTTTTTAAAATTTTGTATCAAACGTGAATTTTTATGTGATTGATGTTTTTTTGTCAAATTAATGACTTTTTAGAATCTTTTTTTGGTGATTTTTTTCAAAATTGATGAAAGTATTCTTAAAATTTTATAATTTTATGAAATATTCATGTTTTTTTGGTCTGCAAATTACTGACTTTTTAGAATCTTTTTTTGTTGATTTTTTTTTCAAAATTAATGAAAATATTTTTAAAAATCTGATTTTTTTTAAATTTTGTATTAAACGTGAATTTTTATGACTTTTTATAACATTGATGTTTTTTTGTCAAATTAATGACTTTTTGGAATCTTTTTTTGGTGATTTTTTTCAAAATTGATGAAAGTATTCTTAAAATTTTATAATTTTATGAAATATTCATGTTTTTTTGGTCTGCAAATTACTGACTTTTTAGAATCTTTTTTTGTTGATTTTTTTTTCAAAATTAATGAAAATATTTTTAAAAATCTGATTTTTTTTAAATTTTGTATTAAACGTGAATTTTTATGACTTTTTATAACATTGATGTTTTTTTGTCAAATTAATGACTTTTTGGAATCTTTTTTTGGTGATTTTTTTAAATTTTTATGACATTTTATAACATTGATGTTTTTTTGTCAAATTAATGACTTTTTATTATTTTTATGGTGACTTTTTTCAAAATTCATTAAAAATGAAAAATTTTGACTTTTCATAAATTTTGCATCAAACTGTATAAAAAATTTGAAAAAATAAAAAAATAACTTTTTTCTGATTTAATCAACTTCATGATTTTTTATGCCTTTTTTTATACAAAATTCTTCATCTTTTTGTGAAAATATTTTCTTAAATTAAATTGACTTCTAAACAATTAAAATCATAATTTTTCAACCCTAAAAAATTATGATTTTTCAGCCGGAAAATTTCATCAGCGATCTTATTTTACAAAATTGAAGACTTTTTCAATGACTCTTTTTATTAAATCCTTGATATTGTTGTACAAATCATGACAGTTTTATAAGGATCAAATTTCATGACTTGGAATTAAAAGTCACAAACATTTCATGATTCCTTATTTTCTTACTCAACATTATTTCTTCTTCTTGATGAAAAAAAACATTTTCTTGGTCCGTTCGTCCAAATTTATGACTTTTCATGACTTTTTCAATTTGTACTTGTCATAATAAATTTTTTTGACTTTCCGACTTTATTGACTTTTTTCAATTCTGTATATTTTTATGAATAAAATAAGGACTTTTTAGAGCTAAGTATTAAATTCAAATCATGACTTTTCAATGAACTTTTTTTTACAAATTTTTAGTCACAATTCTTAATAATTTTTCCCAAAGTTGGAAATTACCATTTGACAAATTTTACATTTAACTTTTTGTTCAAAAAAAAGATAAGAAATTGAAAATTGGACTTTTCATGACTTGGGATTGAAAATCTATATACTTTTTGGTCACGATTCAAAAAATCATTTTTTACCATCACTTTGGCTGTAAATTGAAGGTAATTTTGAAAATTTTCAAGAAAGGGACTCGAAAGTGATTTTCTTACCAGGTCAAAATTATGACTTTTTGCCTATTTTCTTCAGTTAAAATTCCAAAATATTTTCAATTTGGTTACTTTGGGTCCAAAAGTGAAAACTTTCGCCACTTTTCTCGAATTTTTTGATCAAAATTACAAAATTTTACACTCAATGGTCAAATTTATGACTTTTTACAACTACTGAAATAAAATCATCTCATCAATACCTCAAAAAATTCTCAACAAAGGTTCTGACTTTTCACAAAATTCACGACTATTTTGCCAAAATTACGATTTTTTACGACTTTCGACTCGTTTTCCCACAAAATTCGCCATTTCCTCGTCGTATTTACTCGGTTCCTCAAACATTACGCCAATCGAATAAAAAAAACAAATACCTCTCGTAATATTTATCCACTCGGACACGTGCAAAAAAAGCACAACCTACCGCAATAAATATCTCAACAAGTGTTACGTCGAATACCTAAAAAATAAAATTTTTTTCGCTAAATTTTTCTTCAAAAAAAATCATCTTATCGAAATTTTTTAAAATAAATTACACGCAAAATAAACATCCGATCGTAAATTAATTCTTCGAAGATAAAACTCGCTTCGGAGAGGGAAAAAAATCAACATAAAAAAATCTCCAATAAGTAGATATTAATTTTTCGAATGAAAAAAAAAAAAGCTTCGAAGGTCATTCGACCAACAGACTTGGAGGGAAAAAGGGGATCTAAAAACAAACACCGTCCTAATGGTCACGGTTACGGGTATTATATAATATACTCGTACAACACCGATAGCTGAAAATTTCGATCCCAATTTACGGTAATTTTTTCATTGTTTATTTTAGCGGACGTTTGAAGTATGCTTTAATACAACGCGTGACTTACACGGAACGAGACGAGGAGTCGCCACAATGACCGTAGTACACTTGCAAACCGCTCATCTGTGACTGCACATAATTAATAATGTGCAAGTTGCAAAAAAAAAAAAATTACATCGAGAATATGTCCGCAATTATACTTTGTTAAAGGTTATTTTTTTCTCGACTTTACCAGCAAACGAGTAGGATGGTTGAAATTGGCAGAGGGGATATTGGCGATTTCCGGCACCCTTAAACGCCACATTTGGGTTCTGTTTCGGTTACTGCCAAATAACTAAACGCATTAACCATTATGTGAACGATGCCAAATCTAAAAGTTAATAATTTCTTCGTCTCGTTGAGCCAAATTACACGTGAAATTTTTTTTTCCACATCGTCATCTCGCGTAATCGAATATCATCGCTTCGTACTTGGTAGGCTACGTATTATCTGCTATGTTTTGATTTATTAACCGCGGAAAAAGCTCCGACTTAGACGCCAGACATCTCGCAGCAGATAGCACAAAAACCTACATCAATCTCCCACAACGATTCCTCAGACAGCTGACAAACTGCACCAGCCGTACAAATTTAAACGATCGTAGACAATGCATACGTCTACATATCAAAAAAATACTCGTGTATGAATTTATCGACCTCGACCTTGAATGCTTATTTGTCGTGTCACTCGTATAGTACAATTTAATACATTTATAATATATACACCTAATGGAAATAGGGAGTTTTTAACCAAATAAAAGTTTATTTTGGCTGCTTGTCGCATATACGAGTATAGCTTCAAGTTCAGAACAGCTCGTATTACCATGTTGAAGGACTATACACCACGTTCTCGCCGGGTGCTCTACAACGCGAGAAGAGGTTATTTACATTAAGGACTGTCATTAAAATAGTTAATTACACTATGTACAATAAGTCTCGCGAAGAAGACGCGTCGCGATGTCGACGCGTGAAAAAAAAAAAGAAAGAAATTCCTAAGCTTTTTATCGCGCTTACCTTGGGATATTTCACAGTGTACATATTTGAATAAGCTGGTTGATGTTTGGGTTCGGGTATTACATAAATTTGTACTATGTGTACCGTACTTTACCTACGACCTATTAGACGACGGTGCCGGATTCTGCAATCTTTCGTATGTATACGTCTATATAAATTACGTTAAATTGCCTCTCGCTGGTGAAGGGTCAAGTTTGAAAGCGTTAATTGGTCAATTTTGTTGGTTCCAAGCGATTACGAGCATATGTTGATGATTATTTTTCCTCGTGAAACCCACTTTGTAAATTTTCCCAAGTGGAATAGAGGGGGGAGGGGGTAGCATAAACCTGATGCATTCACTACATACTTCAATTGTCCTTAAAATTTGACTACGACCTCCAAAAATTATAATTTTAAATAAATTTTATCGAAAATTGTGTCAATATAAATTTTTTTACACAAAAATACTACTGGGAGCCATTTTCGTGTCAAAATATCGAAAAAACCAATTATTCATTTTAGGTTGGATTAGAGGTCATCTGAAGTACCTATGTGCTGAATTTCTAAAGTTGAGTTTTTCGATTTCTTTTCGCAAAAGGGTGAGCCACATGAGCTTCAACCCAGCTGAACTCATCTTGGAGCCAGGTGTTGTCAAACTGCTGATTTAGTTGCAAATTAAGAAACGAAATTCAGTGAAAATTATTAAAAATGTTGTAAAAGTAGTTCAAGTTTTGTGAAAACGTTGAAAATTTCCATAAAAATAATCAAAAATATTGTAAAAAAGTCAAAAAATCGTGAAAATAGTTGAAAATTTTAGGAGGATTAATATTACAATTGTTATTAAAATTGGTAGAAATATCGTAGGAACTTGAAAAAAAATTACAAAGAGCCTGACTTGGTAAGATAGTGAAATCGGCCCTCGACCCAAATTTCCTCAAAAGTGGTCCTAAATGTCACCCCTGATGTAAAAACTCACCACCGAAATTTTTGACCCCCCACCCTCACCCATTCCCGAATTATCGCCACCTAAATATCGAAACTTCAATACCCGATATAA
>FIZU01062060.1:0-37313 GCA_900064475.1 Pseudococcus longispinus
GGGGGGGGGGGGGGGGGGGGGGGGTGATTGGGGGTAAAATCAGCCCCCCCGGGCCAAAAGTGGGTCATTTTAATGAAAAATCAAGTAATAAGTATTAAATAGGAAAACTTACGAAAGTGTTGACCTTTTTCTTGGAAAATCTGGGATATTTTGCATTTTTAGCAAAGATGGACAAAACCATTCTCAAAACGATTTTAAATAAAAATTATAAAATCATTTTCAAAATTTTTGAAAATCATGAAGATCATTCTACAAAAAATGATTCAAAATTATGATTTGAAAACATGATTTTTCTCACTATAAAAATCATGATTTATGGAAATCATTAATTACAAAAAAAATGTTGAAATGTGAACCTCTTTTTGACCAGTGTATGATAATTGTGTAGTTCAGAGCTTCAGAGAATCCTAACTTTCATCTCATTTTGGCATTTTTAGCTCAGCTCAATGATTTAGATCGTAATTTTAATGATTTTTCCAAGTTATTTGCACAGGTAGGTAGCGTTTTCTAGGTATAAAAATGTGATGATTTTGATAGGTAATTTTATTTTCATAAAAATTGAAAATCGTTCCTGAAATTATTCATAACAATGATTTTTTTTGAGGGTGAAAATCATCATTTTGGTGATTTTTTTGAAATGATTTTGCCCGTAAATTTCACAAAATTGCACGTGGAGTTCGAAAATCTGAAAAAAATCGATCAGAGCCAAAACTTTTAAATTTTAGCACCTTCTCCATCAAATTAATTTCAGTTCGAACCAGAATGTAAATGAAAACAGATCAGAAATATGTAATCACTTACATCAGCCCCCCCCCCCTAGAAAAAATCCTAAAACGAGGCCGTGTGAGGTGGGTTAAAGACTGCTCATTTTTATCAATTGTAAAAAACCAAGCAGTGTGAGATGCTTTTGATTGAATTAGAAACTGAGTATTTTCATTTAGAATCGAAATCGGTGAAACGCCGAAGAAATATTACCCTTGTGGTGATGATGGTGAGGCGGAGATTCAAAGAAATGATATTTTTATTAGAAAAAAAACGGCCTAACTCGACACGACAAAAATGTGCAAAATGATTTTTTTCCTTTTATCAACTTTTTTCAGTTATTCATTCATAAAATATCCAAATTGATATGTACTTTTGTTCGTGTTAGACTTAGACATCCCCTCTTTTTGTCGGATACAGAACCTTGAGTCCTTGACAATGATTATGATTTATGAATAATGGCGAATGAATCGACCAAAAAATTGTTTTTTTTACTATACACATTTTTAAAAATGTGATTTATTTTTTATAATTTTTGACTTGATTATTTGGATTGAAAAAATACTCAAAGGATGAAAGAATTAAGTACAAATGTATAAATTGACTTGAAAATTTCCGGTCAAAAAACAAATATTTCAAAATCGCAGTTAATAAATTGAAAGGAAACGTTGAAATTGATTGAACGATTTTTTGAAAAAAAATGAATACTGGTCAATATCTAGGTGCCTACAGGTACGAGTATATTTGTAAAAAAAATTGATAAATTTGAATGTTATTTTTTTGAAATTTTGACTCTCGTCATTTTTTTTCTGTGCACATATAAAAACTCAACAAAACGCGAAATTCCTGACGATAATTTTTTATAGTCGAATAGGTATTATTTTTTTTTCAAAACTGGAAATCCTTATTCGCTTATACGAGGTTCATAAGGTGAATTAGCTCCGTAGTAAATTGTCGGTCGTTGAAATACACGCGTTATAATTTATTGTCGACTCTTGTCGCCGTTAAAATTCTAGGTTGATTTTCAAATTTTTGAATTTGGAATTTAAATGTATAGTATATGTTGATGTAACTCGAATCCACTATAGTATACGAAAGTTGAACAAACTGGTTCATTATATTATCGAGTGAAAAAAAAATTACGTCATCGAAAGATTCTTGAAATTCTATTCGTCGTTTAATATGCCTGGACGGAATACATATTTAACGTACTATATTTCAAACGTTCATAAAGTCAATAATTTATCAGTAGTAATCTTTGTATTAATGACAGCGAAAATTCTTTCACTACTTAAGGCTGATCGGTGGTTTTAGTATGTTTCTCTTTCTTTCTTTTTATCTTTTATAATTTCTTTTTATTTTTTACTTCGATTCGTCGTGAAAATAGCATATGTATACCTAATGATTCGTAGAATACGATGCTTTTAGATGAAAAAAAAAAACACAAAAACGTAGGTATCTCTTCATTTTGTGCTGTATTCGGTTTCAGTATATTATACTGGTGCATTGTGCATTGTATTGTACGAGACTTTTGTTGCTGGAAGTGTATTCAAAGGACCTTCGGAGTTGATTTTTTAAAGGTTATCGCTCCGTACCTATTCCGAGTAAAAGAGAAAGATCTTTTTACACGGTGACATTTTGAAATCTATACATGACGATTGACGAGCGCGGTAAAGTCTTGGGCGAATGAAGTGAAACCTTGTCAGTAATTTATTATGTTGCGAATTTTTGCCAAACCGTTGAACTTTACTTTTTTTTTCAATACCGCGCTACACATTTACGCGGCCAGGCCGGTATTGTTTGCTTTTGGTGATTTTTTTTATTGCTTATGCCGTTTTAGTAGCTTCACATAAGGCCTCGATTCTTGGAAAGGTTGATAGAGGTTGGACGTGCTACGTGGTGGTAAGGTGGCATTACAAAACAAGTTCGCAGGTTTTTTCTTTTCTTTCTGTTTGCTTTCCAACGTTCGAATAACGTATCGCAGTTTATAATTCTTTTAATAAATGCATTTTTTACGACTTTAACATGGTTCACTATTCAATTGTCAGCGTTTCCTGAGTAATTAGTGAATATAATTCTGAGAAAAATCATTTCTAAAGGGATACGAGCAAAAGAATGTATTTTTCTGAGGACTGTTTTCCAGATAGTGTTTGATGGTGGGTCTATTCGAGGTGGTTTTGTTTATTCTTTTATCTCGAGGGATTTTTTCTTGGACGTGCAGTTACATGTTATTTTGCTAGATAATCGAAGTAAAAATGTGATGAAATGCGTAATGTCGAGATTTATTTTTCAGTATGCAGATTTTTAAGAATGTTGACTATTTTTCTAGTTAAAATGTATCGTTGTGTCAGGAATGTGATTTGTTGACAGAATAATAAGACAATGTGGTGATATGGCAGAGTGTAAAGTACAGGATGAGTCATCTATTACCTAATTAACCTGCATAATCCTATCGTTTTCCCGTCTCGATTCGTTAAATATTTTAATCTAGTCTACGAAAATGTTACTCTTTTTAGCCTTTCGGTAGCTAAATGACTTACGAAGGTATTTTTCTGGTCTAGGAATCTGCCAAATACATTTTTAGAGAGAAACAGAAAGAAGGAATTCAATACAATTTTCGAAAATTTGATATAAAAATTGACGCAGTTATGTTCAGTACGAATGTCATTGACCTATCAATGTTGATTTAATAAATTACGATTGTTTACTCAATTTCAGTAGTCCTCGTGATAACGGGTTTTTCTATGTGAAACGGTATATCGAATACGACTTTATTATTCCAACATTTCACGTAAAATATGTTTTTCTTTTATTTCGTTAGTTCTGGAATCATCTTCAGTTAGGTATACTCGGTTTTATGTAATGAGAAAAAAAAAACAGATAAATCATGTAAATCTGATTGAAAATTGTACCTATGAAATTTTCATAAATTTCGCAGCGTCGTGTTGTTTGCTGTAAGTGAAACAGTTGCCAACTTTTTAGATGGCATTGAAATTCTGGAAAAATCCGTCCAGAATGCGGTATCTCAAGTAGATTCGCCTTTAACGTCTTCGCATACTAGTTTTCTTACACAAATGTTGAACATTTTGTCATTGTTGTGGAACAAGGTTGCGCTACGGTCTACGGTGTGGGTATTTCTTCTAGTAAGATCACTTCTTCATCTGTAAAGGTCGTTTTTATTCGTATTTTGCTAACTGATGATTATTATTTTTTCATATAATTTTTTCAAACAGTGTAAACAATTTCATTTGGATATCTTAGAATTATCTTTTGGACTAGCAATTTTTCAAGATTGTTGTTTAACGTCTTTTTTCAAAATTATTGACTTTTTCTAGAGATAAGTTTGGGGAATCGGTAAATAATCTGTTCAAATAAACAGAGAATTTTGCTCATTGGGTCAGTCAATTCTTTGAATAATCTACATTATTCTTGAGATTTTTTATCATAAGATATGCTAAAATGTGACGAAATTCCGTGACGCTGACTTTTAAACATTTTGTCAAACTTTTTTGGACTTGAAAAATTTCAACTTTATGGACTCGAACAAATTTCAAGGAAAGTTCAAATCAGAATTTTGTCAGACAGCTTTTTACTTAACGCTGACTTTTAGGCATTTTGTCAGACTTCTTTGAATCTCGAAATATTTTCAGATTTCCATTCATTTTTCGGACTTGGAACAATTCAGAGATCACGCTGACTTTCAGACATTTTGTCAGACCGTTTTAGACTTTCTGGACTTGAACATTTCTTTAGATTTCAAACGATTTTTTAGACTTGAAAAATTTCAAAAATTATGACTTTTTCGATTTTGAAAAATTTTTATAAAGGGTCAGTTAACTCTTGAACTTGAAAAAATTTAGATTGTTTCAAAATTTGATTTTTAGACGTTTCATGAGACTTTAGACATAATGTGCACTTCAGTTTGATATTATATTTGTTACAAATTTCGAGAAAATACATTTAAATAAGTGCTTATTGGAAGTTTTAAATTTTATAAAATTAAAAGTTTTGCTGCCAATTTAGGTAAAATGATGATTCACAATCTTAAGATAATAGCTCAATGTAGAGAATTTCTGTTAAAAAACGATAATACCCAACTTTTTCGTAGAAAATTTCATTTTTAATGTTTCCTGTCTTCATCTCGTTGTGGTGTAAAAGTTGATTAGTATCCGAAGAGAAAAATTCAAGAAACATCAATCAAGTTTTTTGTACCTACGTCTCGAAAGAATAATTTGACGATCGAGCACTTAAAACGATGCCGATGGTAAAAAAATTCAGTACCAAAAATGCAGCAGTATTTGAAAACAATCATATCCTCAAACATACATTTATTTTCAAATCAAGCAACCTTTTCATCTACACGACGAATAGTTTAAAAACGAATTTCACGTGGCGTTCCAGCATCTTCAACATCCACCATCCAAGAATCATTCGAGTTGAAAAGATCGCGCCTCTGTTCACAGCTAGAGTGTTTTTGGAATCAAGATAGCTTTGTTTACATTTCCGCAAACTACCGTATGGAGATGAGTAGTCGATGAGAAAGTGCATAAGAAAGATGACCCGAAGTGGTTTGCAGTGTAGCACGCGTGAGAATGATAATTTGTTTTCTTATTTCTTTTCTCCCTTTTTTTTTTTTGTTTCAATATTGTTAAAAGAAGGTTTGCACTTGAAAACTACAATGTGCTCTCAACGACATAACGTCGCCAAGTCAGATAAAAAAAACTTTTGTTGGATTCAAATTGAATGTCACTTTGGTCCGGGCCGCATACTCGAATCTTTTGTCTGCTGTATACGTAAATTCCTGTTTTCTACGGTTAAACTGATTGAAAAACAGGTAGAAATGTGTTGGGTGTAATTTCTAATGGTGTTTTACTATATTTAAAGGTATACTTTGGATGGGTTTTGTTGCGTTTTGGGTTTATTGCTGCGGATCGACCGAGGATTTGAAAATGAAAGAAAAGAGTGGAAAGGACTGGCTAGGTTTCGATAACGTTAGGTGCATAGGAAAAGAGGGTAGTACGAGTGTGATGCTTGGTTCTGAAATTTGAATTGATTGTGTTTTCAAAGGTTGAAAAAATTTTCAAGATGTCGAAAGGTCATTTAAAACTGCAAAGGAATTGATTCTTTTTGAAAAGGATCTGGTTGGATAAGTACGAAGTAGTTAATACAGCTCGTGAAGACGTTTTGAAAGATTTTTAGATTTTTTTCCAAATTCGATTTATTCCTTCATGTTTTTTTCATCATCAAGTTTTCAAACAAGAAAAATTTCAATTTTCTTGCTGAAATGACAAACTAAAATTGAATTTTAAGGAAAATTTGGTTAAAAAAAGATTAATATAAAAGTTGGAAAGTAAACATGCAAAAAAGCAAATTTTTAAATTTTTGATGTGGTTGTGAATGCAAAGTGCGAAACATTTTTTCATATTTTTCCAATTTTTATGCCAAAATTTTGCAAAAAAATCCATTATTTTGTTTTGTTATTTCCTAAATTTTAACGTTTCGTTTCGTTTTTTTCAAATTTGTTCGTTATTTTGTTTCGTTATGTTTCACAACTCTGATCATCTGATCAAAACTTTCTTGAAATTTTTTTTACATTTGGAAACACCACCTTCCAGGATTAGGAAGAAAAACGGATTGGTGACCAGTTTTACTTGCTTAGCCTACTATTTGTCGGCTTGATTCTTTCCTAAAAAGCTGGGATTTTTTTTTTCAAAATTGAAATTCTAATAGAAATACATACATTTTATTGATGTTTGAAAATTTCGTTTTTTCCAAAGGTTCGTTCCTATCTTTGAAATAGAGAGGAGCTGCTAATGGAAAGCGAAATTTCCAAAATCATGTAAAATTTTATGGAATATTTCACATGAGGTGGACAATTTGAAAAAAAAAAATTCGTCAATTTGCATATTTTCAATTTTGTAGAAGTCGATGCTACGAATGTTTGCGAAAATAATTGAAATTTTTCGATGAATGGCATTTACATATTTGAACTTGACTCCTTCACGATGTGAAAAAGGCAAAAAGTACGCATGCTTTTTTTCAAGCCATCGCTCAAAATTTCCATTGACAGTTAATATCTTCGGATTTTCCTTATTTGAAATTTCAATTACAGGAATTTTATATTTCGAAACATTTTTTTCAATTTGGTATTTGATCGATTCCAAGTCCCTCCAATCTGATAAATGGACAACTTTATCAGAAAACTTCCCCATTCGTATTAGAAAATGCGACTAGAACCCGTAGTTGAAAAAATAATTTCCAAAATCATCGCGCCAGTAACGTCCACGTGAAATATATCTTCTCGTATAGCAGCCGGTTATATCCGAATCTAAAACATATAAAGCGTACGAGCTAATTGGGCCATTTATTATCCAATCAATGTAGCCATTATTTGTCAACTTTCTCGTCTAACGTGATATACTCTCACTGGAAATTTGATTCGACCTTTTCTTCGCCATACAGCTAACTTTCTCGCGAAATGAAACGAATTTGTTGGGACAAGAACAAAAAAAAAGGTGACTTTCGTGCAGACGCGACAGGTGCATGATGAAAAATTGTACGTACAACTTTCGATGATTCATAGGTTTAAATGGCACCGCCTTGGGGTGCGAATTTCGGCATATTAGGTCGATTTTGTAATTTAACGAATAAAGGCTAGGAAAAAGTCGTACTGTCGTATTCTTTTGATATTTTGTAAGAGAGAAAAAAAACGCCGCTTTGGAGCTAGCTTTATTGTTCGTTTTGGTGATCTGAATGTATATAGCTTTGGGTTAAGAAATTCCGATAGTATGTGAACATGTCTCGCTACTCGGGTTTGTAATTGAAAATTAAAAAGTTGACTATAATATATTCATATTTGAAGAGCCATTGTCTAATTTAGTATATTCGAATCTGAAGGCAATTCTTCAATAATGTAGCATTGTTTGCATTCGAAAACAAATGACTCGGTAACAGTAGTATTGTTGAGGGATATCAGAAACAAAAGAATCATCTGAACTGGTTCTCATAATAATCGGTCATTTTACCATTGAAAAAAAAAGATGAAGATGAAAAAAATAGAAGCGTAGAAAATGCACGGTATAAATTAATAAGCTTCGATTGATCCCTTTTCTATAACTATGAATTTGAAAGGCGAAAAATTCTTCGATAAATTACCAAATATAGTTTTTTTTTTTTTCTTATACAAATGCTCGCCGCGTTGTAATAATCGAGTTTCAAAGAATTCATTCGGATTCTAATATGAATGATGGTTGGGCTTCGGCTTCGGCGCGTTGTTTGATGATGACTATGTCGTATACTGCGTATAAGAATGAGTATATCGAAGGACGTTCTTGTATAGATGTATGGGAATTTTCGGCAAAAGATGCAACCACCTTTGTTGCCTCGAGATATCCAACCAAACACGTTGAATCGAACCGAGAAAACGTTTTTTTATTCAAAGTTTGAAAAATATGGATGAATAAGATTTTGATACGCGAGTGCAAAGAACTGAATACCTGAGGAGCTTCCGGAAGCAGAAAAGGATCCCAGATCCCAGAAAATTGCAACTGCAGTCGAGCTGCTTGGAATTCCAGCTTGATGATGACGTCAAACCAAGAACCCTGTGTAGGTATACATGGAAGCTTGAGCAAATAAGCAACTCTGGTCACAGCAGCAGCAGCAATCTCCCAAACCCACGACTCTATTACGGTACAAGTGCTCGTAAATAACCTCACATAACGGAACAGCGTGCGGCGAAGAAAAGAAGGGAAAAAAACTCGAGAAGAAAAAGAAGATCAGAAAAGAATCGTACGACGTACTCGTAGGTACAAAAGGCTCACACGAGTTGTCTGCAAAGTGGCGTGTCGCGACAGGTAAAGGACAATCGTGATGACGCATAGATTTTATGTGGCATCTTGGCTTGAGCTCTGGTTTAAGGGTGCGCCTGCAGTCAATCCACTAGACACGATAACCGACAAAATATTACCGGAATGTGGACGCGGTATGCTTATTATCGCACATGCGAACGCATAAATCGATCTTGGAACCATTAATTTTTCACGGCTTTCATTATTTAATCATTTTACCGTATACACGCGATTAATAACCAACGAGGCGGTCCCGAGGAGTATTTTACCCTGCGTCTTCACTCTTCTTCGTCCAACTGTGGGATATTTTAAACGATCATCGCGGCTAATTTGATGAAATTTCTCAATGACTCGAAAGAAGGTGATAAAAATAAGCGTCGGGTGTTGAATTAGTGGACCAAATATAATAAGAGGTGGTTAACTCATTAAATGGCGTATAGAGTTCTTTTCCTACATTGCATTAATAATGAATGTACAAGGTGTACGTACGATGATGCCTTCCAGCGTACGATAGTATGAACAAATTTCGACCATACAGGAAACAGTTAAATAGTTGTTTCCTCAATGAAATCAAAATTTTGCATGATCAATTTTTCGCCAGTTTTTTCACGATTTTTGCAAGAGATTTCGACGTTGGTTGCCGGTGAAGTGCGGTTCGGTAATGGGTTTCTTGAACAAGGCTACAAATGTTAAAGGTAGACTTCGAATTTCATATTTCCTTTTCAGAAACTTTTTTCACGCCGGTTTCTTACTTTGAATCAAGTTTCAATATTTTTCACGTGTACTTTGATGAGAAATATGAAATATCGATGGTATCGGAGATAAAGTGATGAGGAAACATTGTTGTAAATCCTCTCTTTTCAGATATTTATCACTTTTGTGTACGTACGATAATGTGCAGTGTCCGTGAGAAAAATTCAAATCCACGCGAATAGGAAGTGCATTGATTAGTTTATTATGTTTGCTCATTTTTCCACGAATATGCATCAAATTATGTATTACTCACTAGTTGATCATGCCGTAGAATGAATACCTACTGTCAGATTCTGGTTTTATCAATTTCAAGATGAAGTGTGCTGTATAGTGTATATAGGTTATTCTAACGGGCAGTTGTGCCATGTTTGGGCAGTTCTAAAAGTAAATTTGGGCAGTAACTAGTTGAAAAATTGTTTACGCATACCTAGTCATCTGTTCAGAAAATTGAAGAGTGTTTTTGTAAAATAAACAATACGAATCAAACAAAATCCGACGTTATTTTTTTCATATTTTTCTTATTTTTTTTGGAAAATTCGGATACCCTCCTCCCCCACAATGATTACGATGTTTAATTGTTAATGATGTACAGGTAATTACCTGGTAATTTCGATGGATCTTACGATAAATTACTCGAAATTACAGTAATCATTTTACTTTGGGTAGTCCTGAAAATTTTTTTATTTTTGAGAATCGAAAAATCAGCTATTGAAATTGATCTGACATTATAACTGAATTTTTGTCCATACGATAAGTTTCCTACTCGTAATAATCGACCGAATAAGCTAAAATTTTTATGAAAGGTCAAGTACCTACTACTGGGAAGAAGCTTATTGAATTTGAAAGAAATCAATGACCCGGTCCTTAAATTATTCGCGATTGAAATTTTCAAATGCCTTTAAGGCCTCGAATAAAGCAATTACGTGAAATTTGTAAGCAGCCTTTTTAATAGCATTTTAAAGGATGCACAAAAAAGGTTATATACAGTTTTCATTTTTGTGTACCAGTTCTTGAGATATTCGTGGTGATATAGTTTGCTTCTCATCAAAACTTGAATTTCATTTGAAATACAATTTTTATGATTGTCGAATAATTATTTTGAAGTCGATGGTAAAAAAAAACTTCAAATGCTTTTAGACTTATTTTTCTGAACTGATAGTCCCAGGTTTATTCAGATTTCATTCGAACATACGAGTATATCATTCGATTTATCAACGTGATTGAAAAACTGTCTCATTGATAAATTTTTGTTATCAAGTATCAGTTTTTCAAAATGATGAAATTCTTCGAATATGGGAATTACCTCCTTTCTAGAACTTCAGTTTCATTGAATTTACTTATTTTATCGAAAAATGTTGAATGACCTAGTCAGGGCTCTGGTAATTGGGGGTGTGTGGAGTGTGATTCACACGCCCTGAAAGTATTTTCATTGAGCAAATTCGACAAATTAGGCAAAATGTGAGTAAATAGTTCATTGAGCGAATCGGGCAAATTCCACAAGATTAAAATTCTGTTTGACAAATTGGGCAAAACCATATAAAAATTTAATGTTAAGTACGAATATTTATTTCTTTTTTTTCAATTAATAAGAAACTTTTTTTTCTGAAATTCAGTCGGAATTTTTCTGTTGAACTTTGAATTTTTCGGTCTAAAATCGTGGTATGCAAAAATTCAGTATTGATTTTCTCACTAGAGTTTTTCATTTTCTTGTTGAAATTTTAATGGCCATTCTCTCATTAAATTGCTGTAAAAAAATATCTTCTGTAGAAATGTAAATTCTACTCCTAAGATTTCAGTTTTCTTGCAAAGTTCTTTTTCCTCCACGAGTTCTAAAATCCTTGATTTTTCTCAAGATTGCAATTTTCCTAGCGTAATATATGGTTACGATGTTTGGTGAAAAGCAAAAAATCTTTTCGGTAGATAAATTTTCCTGTTGAAATTTTTCTAAAATTTGTAATTATTCAAACGTAGAGTAGGTAGGTAGGCAAGTTTATAAAAAAATGAGTTTACAAAAATTACCTAAATTTGTTCTGTGTTCTTTTGAAAATGAAGCATGCAAAATTATGTTTCAACATCCCCTTTCTGTCCTACCTACTTTAATAAGTAAGTATTTTTAATATCCTGATGGAATGCATTTTTTGCGAAAAAAATGAAGAAAATTAAAAATAGGTATGTTAAATTTGAATTGAAGATAACTCCTAACTTATTAATTTTATCAAAAAGGAACGAAATTGGGTCAAAATGTTAAATCGGTTATTCAAGTTTACGAACATGTTTCTTATAGGTTCCTAGTCCTACAACATATTTTTGATGGGAAAAATGAGGAATTTTTTTTTTGGATCAAAATAGGAGATGTCATTCAGATTATCAATTTTATCCAAAAATTTCGAGGAACGGAATTGAGTAAAAATATTTGATGGATTAATTTCAGTTCTGAACAGTTTTTTGATACAATATTTTTGGTGAGAAGAATGAACCTCTTGGAATTTAAATTATAGAAATATCTTCAATTTTATCAATATCTGAAGGATCGAATCGATGGGAAATTCGATTGATTATTTTCAATCATTATCAATTTTCCGATGTAATGTATTTTCAGTAAGAAACGTGAAGAAATTGGAAAATTGACTCATCTAATAGACGAAAATGAAGAAATGTCACTCAAATGATCAATTTTAATCAGCAAATCTTGAAAAACATCGAGACCGAATTGATAGGAAATGTGATTTTTTTAAATTCCACAGTCAGTTAGAACTGATCATTGAGAAAAATAAAGAACCTTGAAAAAATTACTCATTATCTGAACTTGAATTTAAAAAAATAGGATCAAATTGATTGAAAATGATTTAATTTTAGCTCATTTCAAGCGATAATTTTCTAGATAAAATATATTTTCGAGGCAAAAGTTTTTAAAAATTCAACGCATGTTTTATTATTTGGCGCTTTGGCGGTATTTTTTGTGACTTGGGAATTGGGATATCTTCCGATTTTGAACTTGTAATCTTATCAAGTGTTTTTATAGGTCAATTTGATATGCATTATTTTATTGATTTACTTTGATCGTGAAGTTTTCCCCTATTCTTAAACACCTAAAATTCACTTTTAACTAAAGAAATGCTGAAATTTTAAAACTTCTTATCTATAGATTTCATTTCAAAAGATATTTTCAAATTAGATATTAGTTTCGTTGAGAAAAATTGATTACTAAATCAATGGACAGTATTTCATTGACGTAGGTATATTTTAGCTGTTATCATACTGATAAAAATCTACTTTCGATAAGAAAGCAGTTCGTTAGCTAATGTGTAACTGTGAACCCCACTCGGATTAATATATTCCCGAATTAGTGATTGTATATGAAAAGTAATATAGAACAAAACTGATAACGGTATTTCACAAGTTTTTATGGAAAAAGTGAAAAGAAGATGAAATTAGAGCGTTAAAATTGATGATTTTGAACTTCACCTCAAAATATCTCTCGAAATATTGATTTAATTTTAAAAGAATGCTGTGGATGGTCATTTATAAAGATAAGCATTTGCATTTCGTTCGTAAACTCGAGAATTTTCTAATAAAATGCACATTTGACGAGAAATAGTGTGGCAATGAACTCACCTTCATTTCGATTTGGCATGATATTTTACCTAATTCACCAAAAAATTAGTAAATTTCGATTAATAATTTTTTCATAAAAATTTACAATCTACGAAGATGGCTCGATTATGCAATTTCATGATTCAAATTATTCTCAACAAAAATTATGAAAATAGAAAAACTTAATCACGTGAGTTTAAGTGACGTTTGGGCATTAATTTTTTGAAAAATTTCCAATACACGTTATCCTAATTGCAGGTAGTATTATAATTTCCACTGGAATAATAAAAACTTAGGCTATTGAAAAATCTCGATTTCAAAAACTGCATCACTGTTATAATTTTGTTTACGATTTGTAACGAACATAAAACAATATTATCAAAGCGAAAAAGAAAACATTTCATCGAAATCAATCTGTTATAAGGAACTGATACATGCAAGTTGTATCACGTACCATAGGTTTCAATTAATTGATACTCTTATCACCTAGTTGATTAATTATCGCATTGTGCATGTGTTACGATAAACGTATTCGTGACGTGTGTTACATTTTTATCAGCTCGTAAGAGAACCTTTCTTTTGGTCGAATAATTACCAAGTTTTCAAATTCGGATGGTAAACATGGCATAGAAATAGGTCAATCGTTCTTGTGCTATAGGCATTCAAGAACGAATAGAAGTTAGAACTTGTTTTCACGTTTCGTATTAAATGCGATTTGCACTTATGACGCGGCAAAATCCAGAAATTTCGATTTATTAAATTTTATGTATATTTACGCAAGTGGTATGTATTGCACTTGTTGATGTGCCAGAGAAACGAGGAAAATGTGTTTTTTTCGAAGGCTTACGAGAACGATGTATTCATTAAGTATACGTAAGCTTATGAGGAGAAATAAAGGTGTTTGAACTTACTGCTTTCTGCTCGCTGTCTTTCCTTTGGCTAAATTTTTTCCTTTCTTTCTTCATTTAAGCTAGATTTTCGCTTTACATGTTCGTAAAAAGTGTATTTTGTATGACGTCCGGTTCGCACTTTGCACATAAATAACAAATTCAATAACGTCATAATCGACCATTAAACAACATTTTTATCGAGATAAATAAACGGCGTGATTATTGAAAACGAGTGAGAAAAAAAAACACTGTACAACTACAAACGCGCGTTCTCGGCGTAGAGAAGAAGGAAAAAAACGTGCAATACTCGAAACAATTTACTTAAGCGGTTACACAGCATACGTTAAACGTTACGAATAATGACGAAATCGACACTAAAATCGATGTTCCAAAATAATGAAATGTTTTGAAGCAACGACCAACGATCGCGAAATAATTTCTTTTTTTACCTGCGAATGATAAACGAGAAGAAAGAAGACTAAAAGAATGATCCAGCACGGTAGACTCTCAGGAGACTAGTTTCGGTCGATTTGATACACGAATTGGAGAGGGGATGTTTGGAATGTCATCTATTTTAAAATATTAACCTCAAAAATATTTGTTTTTCTTTGAAATGGGTTAACGTCTCGTGGAAAATTTTTTACATATTGAATTTTATACATTGTATAATTTTACCCTCCCCCCACTCTGTAGCAGTTGAGAAGAAAGTGGAGGGAAAGTGCGCCTAAAGGTGGCACAATTTACATTTAAGCGCCATGCTACGGTACTTAATTCTGAAAGGTTTTTTTTTCATATTGTTGATTTTTTTCACGTGCTCGAACTCGCAGGATTGTATTGTTGGAGTGGGTTTTCAAGTAGGGTCATATAAAGGATGGGTGATGAATGAAACACGTAAATCGGTCTCGGTTTTGGGAATAACGTTTTTTTTTTGTACGGATGAGAGAAATGGTAAGACACGGTGTTTTATGATGAAATTTCTCGTTTTGGTGGTTTTTGTCTCGATGTTGTGTGTGGATGTGGTAGTATTTTGAGGTGCTGTGTGAGGGTAGCTTTGGATTTTGGAATTGAAAGAAGATTATTGTGCTTGGTCTCTTTTTTAGTCTTTTTTCGGCGAATTGTGGCAAATTTATTCAAAGATTTTTTTTTTAATTAGTATTTCTTTGAAAAATTGAGTTTCCGAATCAAAACGAATGCAAAATTATCAGAAAATTTTTGATTTTTGAGTAATTAAGCTGTTATAACAAGATGCCAATTTTTTCTTATAATTTCAACACGAGACTATTATGCATTTTTTCCAGTAGGTAGGGTTATCATCAGATATGTATTTGCTCCTTATTTTAATCATGATGATAACCCAAATACAATTTTTTTTTTCAAGTATTTGGTTCCAAAAAAGTAATTGGGATGGTGGATCCAGTTTGAAACTCACCCATGTTTGCAACCAAAGCTGATAAAAAGTGAAGAAATGAGTATTCTTGACTTGAGCCTAACAAATTTTTATTCTTAAGTGACTCAAAGTGAGTTTTTCACCTTTTATCAGCTTTGATTGCAAATAGAGGCGGATTGCAAATCGGATTTGTCACCCTGCCTTGATAATTTTTTGCCTGAAATCTGAATAATAAAAATCGAATTTTTATAGATTTATTTAAAAATGTATAGGTATAGTTTGTGGAAAAAGATATTAGGTATTGTTATAAATGGGTAGTCCCTCTCCAGTCTCTCAAACATATTTTTTCAAGCTTTTGTTGGGTTATAGTTTCATAGGTATTAAATTAAAATCAGCTAAGGTCAAATTTTTCACATAGTTTGAAACAATGTTATGAAGAATGTTGTCAGGGCCAACGCTTTTCAAGTGTATATTTCTAATTGTTAAGAGAAATTGTCCAGAGTTGCACGTAGAAAAATCAAAAGGGTTCGTCAAAACATAAGAAAATTACATAATTTTGAAAAAAATCACAATCTAAGGTATATTTGATTACATATATCATCTGCCTACCTATGATTATTTCGAATTTTGAAAAATTTAAAGGCTAAATAAGTCATTTCTGTTATTTCTTTTTCTGAGTTGTTTTAACGTGGACAATTGGACATGTCTTTGGACTGAAAGGAGGGTCAATAAAAAAATTGATAAAAATTCTGGAAAAACCACTTGAAATAGTATTTTGTTGAATACCAATTAATCGAAGTTTTTTTAATATCATCTTTTGTTGAAATGTCAGAACAAATGTGTTACTATTTTTATTTTTATTCCATTTCCTTCAAAATTTCACATTTCAGCAAAAAATCGTAGGACAATATGTTTTTTTGTTGAAATAGAACTTAAAAATATGTTTCTCCCAAGTTTACGAACAAATTACATTTTAAACAAAAGTAGGGTGAAAATTAAAGGGGGGGGGGGGGCGTCCTGGCGAGAAAAAATGTAATTTAATGTGAAATTTTTAAAAATATTCATTTTTTTCAAAAAAAAAAAGGAAATCTATTGATCCAGAAAGAAACGAGGACGAAAATTTTTTCAGAATTAAGAGCATTCAACAGCTTCTAATATGTGTTTATTTTCAAGTTCAGCGAACAAATTGCAATTTTGAGCAAAAATAAGGCGAAAATTCAAGGGGGAGAGGGGTCTTGGCAATAAAAAAAATGTAATTTGATGTGAAATTTAAAAAATATAATTTTTTTCCAGCAGAAGGAAATCCATTGATTTAGAGAGAAACGAGGACGAAAAATTTTGCAGAAAAAGGCATTCAAAAGCTTGAATTTCATCGTTTTTCCAATTTTCAGTCGACAAATTATGCCCAGACCCTTTGAAGACCCTTCCCCTCATATATACGAATATTCTTAACGAAATTTTGAAGTTGTAAAAAAAGGTTTTCGATTGTCCTTGCAGTACAGATTTTTGAAATTAATGACTGAAGCTCCAATATTTTCTTTCGCCATTCGCAAAAATATGAAATTTTTTTCAGTTTAAAAAACTAACAAAATCAGAACATGAAAAAAACTAGGTATAGCGAATTTCGATTTTTTTTTATTTATTGAAACTTTGGTTGAAATATCGACTTGTATGATGATTACACCTCTAAGGGGAGAGTTATATGGAGTTCATTAGTTTATTAGTTTTTATCAATAGGTATGAGGAATTGATATGCAGGAAATATTTACAATTTTTTTAAAAATTTGAATACGTGAATGATGATTACACCTCTAAGGGGAGAGTTATATGGAGTTCATTAGTTTATTAGTTTTTATCAATAGGTATGAGGAATTGATATGCAGGAAATATTTACAATTTTTTTAAAAATTTGAATACGTGAATTTAAGTAGGTATATATTTTTTGCCTGAAATATGTGAAATATGTGTTTTCAAACTTCGTCAGTTTTATCACGATAACGTGATATATTTGTAGTTGATGAGCATGGTTACGAAAAAATATTTGATGATTTTTTTTTGGAGTCTGTGTGTAAAAATATAAAATTTTTAAAAAAATACGTGTTTTCTCTGAAATCTCTTAATCGTGAATATGTTTTAAAGCTGAATTACCCTGAACAACAATTTGCAAACCTTTTTTTGGTACGTATTATATGTATGTAGGTTCTAATCTAACCTTAAAAAATAAATAATTTAGATCAAAATGAAAAACTTCAAAAAAATTTCACGTTTTTTTGTATGTAATTAATAGTTTATAGGCTTACTTGTTCACGTTCCAAAAATCTTAGTTTTTACCCTATTTTGATTACTAATTGTGACTTTATAAATAATTGTAAATTCGAAATCAAGGTCTTTTTTTGAAAAAAAAATATTCGCCCTTCTTGGATTTTCAATGTTCAGCGTTTAGATCAATTTTGGTTTACATAGTCTTATAATAAAAGAATTTTTTACTCCATAACAGTCCTCTCCTATGTAAGTAATTTTTTATCAAATTTAGATTCTGCGACTTAGAAAGTATTAAAGATTGATATCCTGATAGGTATGTGTATACCATTTTTCTCAAAATCTGTTCTGAAATTTTGAGTTTTATCCATCCGAAGTGATTTTTTGGACTAGTGTGAGTTTTATCATCACATGTAAAAAGCGTGGTGGCGACCCATAATGACAAATTTTCCGAAGATGGCTTTTTAATTGAATGCCAGATATACTTACCTAAGTACCTATTTAAGAAATCACACGAATCTTTGTATCAGTCCTTTGACAATTCAACAAAAAATCATTTTTAAGTAACACATTTTTGTTATTTCCTTGGCCGAGCTGTGTGGGTTGAAAATTTTCGCGACACCAAAAATCAGAAAAAAATTCTTCAAGACCTGTAAAACTAGAAAAAAATTAAAATATTTTGTAAACCGACAAAATGTTGAAAAAATATGATGAACTTTTTTTCTTTTCTTTTCTTTTCTTTTTTTAAATTTAGGGTGTTTATAATTACAAGATTATTACCTAATGAATGTTCTACGTGTAGGGTAGAAAATATTTACGACATTACTATTTGGTGGGTTATCATTTGTTTGGCATCTTGCACCCCCTTTTCGATTCCATACTTTTTGATGTGGAATTATAGAAACAGAAACGTGCTTGAAAAGGAAGGAATGAAAGCAATTTCCCCGTTTCAAAATTCGAAAAAATTGTATATTATAGAGTTGTTTTTGAAGATCGATTAATAAAAATTATTTGAAAATTTTTTTAAAGTACTTATGATAGTAATGTAGCTTTTTTGTTTACGTTGCGTGTAAATTTTTTTTCTCTCAATTTTGTTTTGGTACGTCTGGGATTAAATAAATAACTCTCAAATGCATTATTGATAACTGAAGGGAAATTTTCCGATATACCTACTTAGGCCCATGTATTTCGAATCAGATAAAAAATTAAGTTCATTTAAGGGTGTTTTTAGAATAATTAATTTTCATCTTGTCTTTTTGCAAATTCTTTTCTCAAAAGATCTCTTCTTACCTACGTAATATTGGTATGGTACAATTATCAAGTATCTAGTTATTTCTCTTACTGCATGTATTTATTTTTCAATTAATGGTACGAGGCATTCTTCTTTAATTCAAATTTATTATTTAATTTTAATTTTTATGAATGATCTATGCACTTTAGAAATATTTTTAGAAATAAATGTACCTATAATATACTATGCAGTAGACTGAAAATAAAACATACAATAAATCACTTCGAAAAACAAACACGCCTGAAGATTTACCCAATTTACGTGACCATTTGAAGGGGGGAAAAAAATTCTCGTACAAAGTATGCACACATACGATAACAAATAGTGCATGGACGGATTGTAAAAAAAAGAGCTGAAAATTAGATTTTGTTGGTTCATCGCTTTGTCGGTGTGTTTTTTTCTCTCTTTTATATTTTACTTTTATTTTTTAAGTGATTGTTGGTTTGTCATTATCTAGGAAACCGACTCGAATCTGTATAATTACCTGAATAGTCACATCCTCATCTCTTGGTTTTTATAGCGTACAGAATATCCAACAATATACCGATCAGTGCTCGGTGAAGTTAAGATGGAAGGTTCTTTAAAGAGCAAGAATGTGGGTAAACACTCCTTCGGGCAATTTTATCATCGGGATGTCATTTACAAAAAAGCCGTTCACCGACTATTGGATAAAAATAGAGGATGTGGGCGTGTCCTTTTATGACTGTTCGCCGATGGAAATACGAGGATTCTTTTTCAATCAAACCATCGTCATCCGATGAGAGCAAGGTCATTTCGAATAAAGAACCGAACTTAACGAAATATTTGTTTCTCATTATCGACAGAATTATAGAAATATGTGAACGAATAGGTCTCAATTTGGTATTTGGGACGAAGATTCGACTTCGAGTTACGTTTCTTGGGATAAATTTTGAAGTTGGGGTGCTTGAGCAGATTGTTATAGGGTTTGTTGAGAGTATGAACGGAGATTACTTATGCAACTTTATCGACGTGAAAATTGTCGCCATATTTTGGCATCGACTTCAGTGGTGAGTTTGGGTTTATGATTTATGGCGAAATTTCGATTTATGGACATTGGACTGCACGAATGAATAAGATGGAAAAATTGATTTTTCATGCATGAGGTGTATTGCACAATAGATTCTGCTTCATCTCTCAAATTTCAAGTAATCCTTGATACGTTGTACTTGGAGTACCTATTCTATACGAACTGAAACATTCTAATACATATTTATAATTTATAACTTGTTCTCTTTAATTTCATCCAAGTTGAGATTTATTATTAGTACGATTCATGAAATCATGTTAGGAGATTGTTTTTTATTCATATACATAATGTTCTATATACTTGAACGTTATTATTACGAACAATACGCGTTCAACTAATGATACTAATATAGCAAAGAATTTCAATACGACGTTAAATTCTGAAATACCTTTTCCAGTTTTACTTTGCGGTAGGTTTTTTTTTCTCAAACAGATTTTATTAAAAATAAAAATATCTTCGGAAGAAAAAAAAATGAATTATTATGAAACCGGTTCTAAAATTTACTAGTTTCATAAAATACGTTACAAAAGTATAGAGTTAATGGGTAGCTTTTTCTATATATTTTCAAAATTGTTAGTATCCGATGGTTGAACAAAACTCCTCAATCAGCGACCGCCACTTATCATGAAATATTGTCCATGTCGACTCCACCTACTCATCATCGTCGCTCTTTATTACATTGTTGGCTTTTCAATTTTCAATTTTACTTTCTATACGAGGCGCTTTACGACGGGTATTACTTATTTGCACTGGTCAAATTATCGTTTGTTGGATTGCCGCGTTGAAATTTTCTTATGCACGAACGGGTCGTTTGGAATTTAGCATGTTAAGAGATGATGTAGGTACTTGAAAAGTACCCGCTTATTTGGAACACTATTAATTAATAGGTTGAGAGGTGTTTTGTATAGGTATGTGTAAACGCAAAGGGATACTTATATGAAAGAGGTCTGTTATATTGGTAAATGAGAAGAGCTGAAAGAAGGATAATAATGGTATGAAAGCAGGGCAAGAATGTTGAATAAGTATCGAATTTATTATTTGATATTGATATGAGTACATTAACTTGACTTTCTATTTGGTTTATTTTTATATTTTTCCACATTTTTGCAGTTTTGTGGTTAGTTTTCCGTTACTTTAAAACTCTTATTGTTTACTCTTTCTTTCATTTGTCTTATTTTTTCAACTTTTTTGGTGTTTGGAGTAGTTTTTTTTTCAATTCTAGATTTTTTGTTCGTTTTTTTATTGTTTTTTTTTCCAATTTTCGAAAAATTTCCAATGTTAGGTTTCATTTTTCTCGACTATCTTACTTTTTTCATCCGATTTTATTTTCATTTTCATTTGCAATAACGTGACGAAGGGATGTGTGATGACACTTGAATTATCTCAACCAATTTTTTCAAACAATCTAAATTTTTCAAAGTTCAAAATTCAACTGACCGCTTTATAAAATTTTTCAGAATTGAAAAAGTCCGAATTTCTGACATTTTTCAAGTCTGTCTGAAAAATTTTTCCAAACTCAGAAATTCTAAAATAGAAAATAGCCTGACAAAATGTCTGAAAGCCAGCGTGATCTCTGAAATTTTCCAAGCCCAAATTTCATGACTTCTCTGAAATCGCCTAAATTTTTTACAAGGTTTTGCAATTAGATTGTAACTGTTTGGTGTTGGAATAAATGCATTTGAGGAAAGAATTGCTTACAAAAGATTTGTATTTTTGGTAGATATAAAGTAACATAAAATCAACTTTTTGGTTAAATAATTTCGTTGCAAACCCTTGGGATTTTCAAAATATCATTTCATCAACAGAAATAAATTTATTGGGTCCGAACGAATCGAGAGCGAAAATTTTTCCAAAAATGGGCATTCAAAGGCTGAAATTTAGTATTTTTTCCAATTTGAGGTTACATTAATCGAATATCATCCCTCTAATTTTAAAGAACGTAGCTCCAAAATCGTAAATTATTCAAGAGGCACCAAAAACTGATTATCGAATTGCTAGACGAATTTTGATAATTTTTTCGAAATAATGATTCTGATGTTTCGAAAGTAACATACAAATTTTTCATTGAAATGTAGGGTGACCGACTTTCCCTTGTTCGTGAATAAAACAATTTTCTCACAATTTTCACAACTCACTCGACTTTTTACAGAATTTCTCATCTTTTTGCTCAAATTTCAATCCTGAGTTTCCTTGGTGGGGGTTAAACACCCTTCCCCCGTTCGTCACCCCTTGTTCATTTGCATGTTTTTTGCATTTTTATGATTTGTATAGATTTACCTTTTTTTTGATCTTCAAATTTTGATATTTTGTTTCACTTCTCGTTTTTTCAATGTTTCATTCTTTTCTTACGAGTGTTCAAGTTTTGAAAATTGTCACTTAGTCACTGAATTGAATGCTTTTCTATAGTTTTCATTAAATTTTGTTTTATAGAACAGATAATTTGTTCATTTTCTTGAATTTTTTGTACTTTGTACCTATTAATAAAACAGATACTTTGTTTTTGATGACGTCATTTCTAGCAGGGTCGTGCTTCTGGTTTTTGTAGCCCTTGACCCGGTAGGAGATGTTTCCATGTATTAATCAAAATTGCCCTCCCCCAAACTGTCGTTTTTGCCGGAGGGAGCTTGGTTGTCAAGAAAATTACCATTTTCGAGTTACACGTGCCACCAATTTGAATGATATTCCAAAAATGCGAGATTTATGTGGTTTTCGAATATTCGAGCTCCAAGGACGAAAGGAAGGGTGCATGGAAGGATGAGAAGTTCAAGGAAGGTAAAAAATCCCGCGTTAAGCCGAGTCGATTCGACTGATACCGTGTCGGAGAGGTGTCAATTTGACTGAAACGAATCGACACTCGTCTGATGAACCTTACCAAAGTCAATACAACTTTTCTCAGTCATTTCCCACGCCCCCGAACCCTTTCTGAGCTTTCACAATCACCAATAAGTTTACACATTGAACAAATTGTCCTTTCAAGTCGAAAACAATGAAGCTCGACCTAACAAAATGGACGCCAGATTCGTGATCAGCGAACTTTTGAAAGAAGATTTTAGGTTTCGTTGATAATGGTAACTCGATGTTGAATAGAAAAACTTGATAAATTTAAAAAATTTTTTAATGATTTTCTTTCATAATTTATTTAGAAGAATTGGTAGTTAAAAGTTTTGGACCTTTCTTGTGTTTTTATTACTGTTATTTTGTTGAAGTTTCTGCATTGGATGTGGAGAATGTTTGGGTGGATGGGATATTAGGGTGCAGTGAAAAAAAACATACCTCGGATTTTGACCAAATTCAAGGGGCTGGTTCATTAAAATTTCCCAATTTTTTTGATGGAAATCATTTTTTGCATCAGTAGGTGCTTCTAGGTTTACTTTTGGTACCAAGCGAACAGCGGATGGTACTTTATTCGATTTTTCAGCGATCTACAACTTTTCAACCCCCTAGTAGAGCTCAATAAGTGGTATTCAAATTCGAAGTCAAGGGCCCATAAGGGAGCTGTAGAAACTCAAATTGCACTTTTTCAGGGGGTGACCGAGGTACTAGACAATTGGCACCACCTAAAAGTGGCAAAACCCACATTTTTTCAAAGTGACCTCACTTTGAGTACCCCCGGCTCCGTCTTCCTTTTACCTAGCCTTCTAAAATTTTCTATGGTGCATCTAACTCTAAATGAACCACATTTTTGGATTTGGTCAAAATCCGAGGTATGGTTTTTTTTCACTCCACCCTGATGGAATATATTAAAGGATTTGCTACCTGAAATTACCCAGTACCTTTCCAAAAATTCACCCGACGAAAATAAAAAGCCATTTGATTTCCAAATTTTTCAAATCAAGTCCAACATTCTCCAGATTTACACCATGTTTTGAATTTTTTGTACATAATTTTCAATCAAGCTACCTTAGCTTTATATCTTCACCCCCCCCCCCCTCCCACACAATTTTATCTCAAATTTCTGTTATCATTTCTTTTTCTTCGTCTTTTTACGTTTTTCCTCAATTTTTTCCATTTTGTGATGAGTTAAGTACATTTTTCCAAGTCTTATTTTCTTCAGCAATTATTCCAACTTTTTCTGACTTATGTTGACTTTTTATAACATTTCTTTGCGTTCTTTTCTCTTTCAATTTTTTTCAATTCGTCGATCATTTGTAAAGTTCGTTGTATAATTTATAAAATATTCAGAGTGTATTTTTCACAAAATTCAATTTCTAATGAAAACTCATTAAAATCTATACCTATTTTTCGAAAAACACTTTCAATTTCTAATTTTCTTTGGAATTCTTATCCTTCAAATAAATCGAACGAACGAATGATTAATTGAACAATGTTCGCAGAACTAATAAAATCATCTGTGAGGTATCAAGGAAAGTAAAGTAAATGAATGATTATAAAAACGTTTAAACTTACCTCATACATAAACTTCTAAGAAGCTTTAGGTCAAATGGTAGGAAAAAAATTCATAAATATGTCACTTTATCATTACAATTACGCAGCACTTCCTAAATTACCACTGCTTGGTCATATAACTAGCGTCTCTTCCGGTCGCGTATGGATATAAATCCTTAGAAAAATACTCTATACGTGTAATTAGAAAAATGGCATCACGCGTTAAAAATACTTTTCTTCAAATTTCAACGAGTGTAAATTTTTCTCTAAATACATAGGTGTATATTGCATAATGCATACGTAGGAAGAAGATCCCTTGGAGGAGGTCTTCCGCGTATGTATTTTACATGCCGATCTAGTGAAAATGGCGTAATGGATGAATGATTCGTCGTGGTTGAGAATTCGGCATGCTGACGAAGAGAAAAAAATCCCACGCGGTAGATTAAAAGGTTTCACTTTCGTTGACAATAAATCTGCTGCTGGCCATCAGGCGCTAAATTAAAAAAATCTTCTCGAGGTAAGGTTATGACCAGCGGAGGAATTTGTAAAAAAGTCATGAAATTAATGCCGGATGGTGCAATTTACACAATTAAAACGAATACTATGAGACATATCTGAATATTCGCCGCAAATTAACAACGCTTTGGATGTACGTGGGCTGTGGAAATAATAATAGAAGACTGCATGACGCTATCTTAAACCAATTGATTAGAAGCAGCGCTGCACAACTCGTAATTAGTGTACATTTTCAAAGAATGCCACCGAGTTTTTCGTGTACCTACACATACCTCGTATATATATACACTACCCGGAAACATTATTTAAACTTATAAACCTCCGGTATTCGGTCGCGAAGAGGCAAAAAAAAGCACAATCTCGAAGCATCTATATGATTTCAATTTGCAATAAGATTTACCGAGCAACTAATCGGTCAGTTGAATGATGAGACACAGAACGTGGTATAATTATGAATGAAGTTGAAATTTACGAAGGAAAGATCAATTGAACGCGTGACAAGAATTAAATACCGACGTCGACATGTACACGAAGCTCGAGTCGGCAGCGGCACACGCCAAACGCCTACCATACGATGCTCGCTTCGGGCTACAAATACATGCAAAAAAAAGAGTAAAAAACATTCCACGAATTCGACGATTTCCATGTAAAAAACCGGTAATTCTCAAAATCCCTTATTTCAGATATTTCTGCGTTTCGGAACAGAGAATATAAGGAAAAAAACCACATTTTGATGTTCCGATAAATCATACCTATATTGCGAAATGTTTTGTATGCAGTCGTCGACTCTGCCTGCGCGAATATTAGTAAGAAATTTCAACCTACCGAATTTCATTCCTCGTCTTCCTATAACAAAACGTTGCTCGACACGTCGTATGCTTGTTTCAAGTGCATGCTGACTTTGTATGGCAATCATGAGACGCCGACTGGATGCATTACAATCATCATGCATCAGCGAAGCGAGGATTAATAAAGTAGCTGCATTACTGCATGTCTAACGTTCCCATCCACAATTCTGCTGTCATTCGACGTAGACATATCAATTGATTTTATAGCATTGCGCCAATTAATCTATGCGGAAATGTAATCGCGAGTTGGCAATTTTTTTCATATATCAGAAAAATTGTTGAAAAATATGAACATTTTTGTAAAAGTTGAACCATCATTTAAAATAAAATTAAAATATTTCAATTATTGTAAAAAGAAATGTCAAAGAAAATATGTATGGAAGGTATGTTGATATGGATAGGTAACTAAGTTTTAAGCTTGAGAATATGTTCAAAAAATTACCTACTTGGTCAATTTTGCATTCTCTCCAAAAAAAATCTGTTTACTTTTTCAAAATTCAATAAACCATGATTTCGACTGAAAAGCCTAAAAAATCACAATTTTACATTGGATTTCATAAAAAATAGCGAAAAATTCAAAATTCAAATAACTGAAATTCATGGAGCCAAATTCGAAATCTTGGCAACGAAACAGAAGTCATAATAACTTTATGATTTTCACGAAAACCCGTGTAGTTATTAAACACATAAAAAAATTAGGATTTGATTTCAAATTGCAAAATTACAACGAAAAAGTCAGAATTTTAATTCAGTACTTGAAAAATCACATTGTTGGTGAAAAAAAAGTAGGTGTGGAAAAAGCCATTAAATTGAAAAATTATGGAAAGATACTTGCACTTTGCTAAGACGTAAAATTGCAAAAAATCTTGAACGTGGTTTGAAAAAATTTACAAAAGATCACAATTCATCGCAGTTTTGATTCAAAAATCACGATTGTGTATCAAAAACGGTAAAAACCCGGATTTTTTCCAAGAATTGTAATTTTAATCAAAAAAGTCTGTGTAAAAGACTCGTAAAAGATTCATAATTTTGATTAAAAAGACAAGGAAGTCAAGGTTCTTCGACTCCGAGTTAATATAATCGGATTCTTAGCAAGAAAAAGTATACCCAGTAAATCACGAAGTTAGTTCGAAATTCTTTGGGTTAGATCAGACCCCAGGGAAGTCAGAAGATTTAAAAAAAGAACAAGTCGTGACTTTGGAATCCAAATTTTTGAAAAGTCATGGTCAAGGCAAAAAACGATACATGAAACCTCAATACTGTGAAAAATTATGACGATTGGTTATAACTTATAATTTTGATTATATCGGTTCATTTGAAATTCATCTATTGAAGATCAGAAATTCGATTATTTCAGTTTAAAGTATGTACCTAATTCGATAAAAAAGTTGAATGGAAAGTTAGTTATTACTATTTGGTGAAGAAAGAAAAAATATCATAAAAATCACAATTTTGACAATTGACAAAAAATGTGGATTCAGAATTACTTTTCTTTGAATTTTGAATCAAGATTTGCTTATTGACATGAATCATTAATATGCCTTATTTCTGGAGGACCAAAAAAATTTTGCCTTACGTTTCTTCGTTATGAAATCTTGTTAACTTAGCTGAATGACTTTTTGGAAATGAAAAATTTCTAAGATTCTCCTTGGCTTTTTGAAATTGAAAATTTTAGAATGTAAGAGTGGTTCAAATATTGTAAAAATTGTTGAAATTTTCATAGATATTTAAAATACTCGTACATATGATTACTTGATTAAATCAGTCAAGAACTTGAGAAAATTCTTAAAATGATGAAAATTTTGTAAAAATATTCAAAACATCCTGAAATTCGTCGAAAATCTCGTAAAAATTGATAAAATTTTCGTAAAAATAATCTCAAACATGAATAAAATGACAAAAAAAAATCATGAAAATCTTCAAAAACGTTACTAAAATGGTCTAAAATTTCATAAAAATCATTTGAAATATGGTTAAAACGTGAAAAAATCGTGTTAATCGTGGAAAATGTTGCTAACATGGTCAAAATGTTTGCAACAACTGGTGAATACATTCCAAAAACCCAGAAAATCGTCGAAAATGCCAAAACTGTTGAAATTTTCATGAAAATCGGTGAAAATATCGTATAAATGGCCACAAAGTCATGAAAACTGTCTAAAATCTCGTAAAAATTGCCCTAATAATCATTTCAAATGTTAAAAAAATGATGAAACTCTTCGAAAATGATGTTGAATTGGTCAAAAATTTTATAAAAATTCATGCAAATGTCGTAAAAATTGTAGAAAACATCATTAAAATGTCCAAAAAAATTATGAAAACTTTCGAATTTCATGTAAAAATTGTTAAAATATACCTGAAATTCATCTAAAGTACGGAAAAAATTATCTAAAAATTATGAAAATGTTGTCATAATTGTAGAAATTTTCACACAAATCTGAAAAACTCGTGAAATTCGTCGAAAATTTCGTATAAACTGATAGAATTTTCACAACAGTTTCCAAAATTTTCTTAATTTTAACCGTTTTTGTATTCTTTTTACTTATTTTCATGAGAGTCTGTGAATAATGCAGCGTTTTTTTTTAGAATTTTAACCACTTTCAACATTTTCTAACGATTTTTAGGAATATTTTTACGATTTTGAAGAGATTTTCGATACTTTGTATGTATTTTGTTTTTAACCATTTAAAATCTAATTTTTACCAATTTTCATGAAAAAGATGTTTTACGAAATTTTTGCGACGGTTTTCATGTTGTTTTTTTCTTACAATTTCTACCATATTTAAATTGGTTTTCAAGAAAATATCAACTATTGTAACGGAATTTCTGTCAATTTTAATGATTTTTTGACAGTTTTTACAGTTAGTATTTTTTCCAGATTTTTCTGAAAATGTTACAAAAATATAATTATGTACCCAATGTTTTAAAAATACTTTTAAAAATCACTGATTACTGGCGCGCATTCTTGCACGCCTGCTGTGTTGCTAGTTTAAGTACCATTTTCGACGATTTTCGTGATTTTTTGGCCATTTTTATTGCATTTTTAATGAATTTTATGTAAATTTCAATAATTTTTACAATTTTTTTCATTAATTTGTGATTTTTTGAGCACATATGCTATTTCTACCGATTTTTAAAACAATTACAACAGTTCTTAAGAAACTTTCGACGAATTTTGTGATTTTTTGATCATTTGTAAATTTGATATCTTTTAGGGAAATTTTCATCGTTCTTACGAAAATTGAATTTCTTAAGTAATTTTACAAGATTTTTAATCTTTTTCGCAGAATTTTGTTCCTTGACTTGTGAATTGTGACTAAATTAGAGGTTGGACCAACATTTGGATCCGAGATGATTCAAACTGGGTCGAAACTCGGTTGGGCTAATTATGTTGAAAATACTTGAAGTTGTAAGAAAATCCATTTTTCCACTAAAATTGCTTCAGTTACCAAATTTGCATTTTTCTACAATTACCTACTTCCCTAGAGGTTTTGGACTCAGAATTATGTCTCTCGTGATCTCAATATGAAAAAATCAAACAATGATTCGTCTTGAGATTACTATCTCGTAGTTTCGCATCATATTACTTTGTACCTACAAGTAAGTATTTAGAAATTTTACACCATAGGTATAACGTGACCACGACAACAGATCAGCTTTCGTGTCGATGTGAATGATTTCATTTGAATATCGCAATTTGCGATAATGTAGTTCGGTGGCTTTATCGTTTTGTAATTTTTTTCTTTTAATTAGATTCTATTACACACGATTAATGTTCAAGTCAAAGGTGAATTGAAAATAAATCACGGTTTCACGTTATGTAGTGCAACTTAGGTATTTGCTGAATATGTGCGGTCGCATTGGTACATACTATACATATTCCACTATTAAATATACCTACGAGTAGGTACATAGGTATACTCGGTTACTTATTGTGGAACATTTTATGTAGATTTAGTCAAGTGAACGCAATTGCAATATTTCTTTTTTACTTATCATTCATTCTTATTAATCAAGTATTATGTATCTGTGCGGCGTTAATAATTGAATGATCTGTCTATGTCACGTTTGTTGTATGCTTTTAGCAGTAGAATCCCTCCACTTGCCTCGGTTCTCCGGTTATTATAGGAAGGAAAAACAAAACACTTAGCGAAGAAAGCCGTATAGCCTATCTGGAGTGAAGTGAAGTAAATAGACAAAAAAGTGGTTAGATTTGTGACTCGATAATGACACCGTTTAACATTGGTTTTAGCACATCGCGACGTACCACCTTTTGTACTTCGGTCCCATGAGGTGCATTACACTTCCAACTGTTGCGTTGTGTAAATTTCCATGTAAAAGTCACTCGTGTGCGCTTTTGAAAAGAATAAAACACTCGACTCGATACACCTGCGATGCCGAATACGATGACACGTATACGTAGATACGTAAGTACCTTACCTATCGACTCGAGCCCCCCGAAAAAAAAAATCCTTTTCGATGACTGCGTAGAAACCGGAGAAGAGCCCTCCTGAGAAACGGTTCGACCGCTTTTTAAATAGATCCACCGTTCGGTACCCACCGTCGTGCGCGATATTAAGAAAAAATAATGGATATTTGGCTATTTTTTGTACACGCATCTACGCCTAAGTAGTTTTATCTGTTCGAGAGGTTGTAAAAATGTAATTGAAAATACCGAGGGACCGGATATGCGCCTTACCTCATGAATGAACTGATCTTTATCAGTGAATTCCACAGGTCCGGTAAAAAGGCCGACTTGTGCGTGAATAAAGGCATTTTTTTTTCGCCAGGTAAACTGCGTGATGTTGGTATTTGTGAATGAAAAAGAGGCGGGAATGCGTTAGCGCCACTTGGATATGTATAAGGTGTGATTCTGTAACCGTGTTTCAGGAGGTTTGTTCTTCAAAGATCAGCGTGAAACTTGTTTTTATTCCGTTGCGCTTTATTGTTCTTTCGAATGGAAATCTGCACAAGGCTTTGGGACGTAACCAAGAAAAATCCTCAGTTTGCGATGCTGCGTTAAGGTGTGTTTGCGTAAGAAACGCTAGCGAAATACCGGTTCGGTATCCTAATTTCCACCTACGTTATAATTTATCCGATATAATGAGAACTTTGGTAGTTAGATAATTATAGGGTTTATTTTTGGTGAAATGCTATATCGAGAAGAGGGTGAAAAACAGATGAGGTTTTTTTCCCGGCGAGTTTAATAGCCTCTCGTTCGTTTTTATAACTCGATCATGTGTGATCGATGCTGCCATGTGGATTGCGACCTCGACTCTGAGTGATCATCGTGTACTTGAGAAAAAAAAACTAGAAAATTCCGGTCTGAGCCTCTGAGGAGATCGCATAGTGTAATGTCTACGTGTGTTGTATGATCTCCAGAGCTGTTGTGAGAGGGGATGGGGGTGCCAAACCTCCCAGGCATTTTTCGTTCGGAAATTTACTTTCAGAGAGCTGAACAAAATTGCAGTATATATGACAAATTTTTGTGAAATTACAAAATCGGTAAAATTTTGAAAAATTCCAAGTTCAGCAGCAACATTCTCTTACTTGATGTTGCATTTCGTTGCCTTCGTTGTCTTGAATATAATTTTGGTACCTATTGTTTTAGTCAACATGATGTTCAAAAATTGGCCATTTTTCCCTCTGCGACATGATTTTTCGAAAAATTTCTTTTCGTTTTACTGAACAATTTTTTGTGATCTCCTAATCATACCTACTTTACTTCATCATTTTTGAGAAAATTTCTCTATATTTAAAAAAAAAATCTTTTAAAAATCATGTCATTTTTACACGACTGAAATGTTGAAAAAAATACTAAAATTTGAGGGTCCATCCTTTTTCCCAATTATGTACACAGGCACTTGAATCGTTTTAAGTACAAAAAATTGGGATTTTTGAATTTTTTTCTAGCCCCTTAAATTTATGGAAGCCAGTTCAGTTAAAAAACAAAAAAATCAGTCCAAAAACTCAGTTTTTCGATTTTTGTGTAACACAAATTTGTGACTGAATATGTTTTGATAAATTTTTGTGACGCTCATATTTTCAGGGTGACCCGAAACCAGAAGACTTTTTCAAGTCCAAACAGCTAATTTAAAAAAAAAAAAATCAAGTGCATTTGAAACTATAAAACTTTTTTCAATCCAAAAATCATTAGGAGTAACGAAATTTTGTTAAATTAAAAAAAAAATCAATTTCATGATTTGAAGTTTAGTCTAACAAAATGTTATCATGTCTGATAAAATATCTCAAAGTCAAATTTTGTTACAATATACTTTAATTTTTCCAAGTCCAAAAAACGAGAATTTCTAAAATTTTTGAATTTTTTTAAATCTGGAACGTCATTTTTGAATTTTTTTCAGTTCAAAAAGTCATGGTAATAAAATTTTGTGATGAATTTTCGTGGCCCCTGAATTTTATCTTTTAGCATGATATGATGACTTTTAGACATTTTATCATACGCGTAAGAGTTTTCAAACTTGAAAAAATTTTCAGATTTCCGACGGCTTTTTGGACTGGAAAAATTTCAGAAATTCTGACTTTTTGGATTTGGAAAAATTTTAATTCGATGACTTTTGGACATTAGACTTTCTGGACCTGACAAATTTTATAGATTTCAAACGATTTTTTGAGCATGAAAACTTCAAAGGTCATGCTAACATTTACATATTTTGTCATACTTTTTTTGAACTTTGGACTTGGAAAATTTGAAATTTCAGAGATTTCACTAATTATTAGACATTTTATTTTGTCAGACTTAAAACTTCTTTAATTCACTTTTCTGCAAGAATTTTCGCCATCGCTTCGCTCGGGCTAAATAAGTAATATGCTTCCTTCGTAAAATGATCAGTATTTTTTTTGTTAATTTTTCATAGAATCATTTTTTTCTTTGCAAATGCCTTCCTGTTGAATGACTATCTGACTACACTCCTTCACTGTTTTTAGTCAGAGTCAACTTTATGGCCCAAAGGTGTGAAAAAAATATTCAAGTACTTTGCATCGTGCCTTACTTACCAACTGCACATTTATAAAAAAGTTTCAAAATAATCACCATTCGGCATTTTTGAAATTTTCATTCGGTATCTTCATAATCTACACCCCTTAAAAAATCTGCTGAAATACGTCTCTACTGATTATACCAGACACACGGTCTTAAAATCTCAGCTCTCCTTAACCCTTTTGTGCCCAGGAGAATTCTAATGGATGAAATTTAAAATTTTTGATTGCATCATGTAGACTTAGTCAAGTTAGTGCTGGAAATCATTTTCACCAGTAAAAATTGAAATCTCACACAGCAAATAGAATCAAAATTATAAAAAAAAGAGAGATGTATTCAGTGCAAAAATTTCAATTTCTTTTCCCTTCAATTTTTTTATAGTCACAAGCGGAGAAAAAAAAGTTGAAATTTTTAGTTTGTATAATTCAAATATTTCAGGGCTTCAATTATGACCCAAAAGAAGAAACATTTCACACTTTTATAAAATGAAAAACAAAATGAAAATAGGTACCCATTGAGAGAATTTTCGATTTACAGTGAAAATTCGCACAGGAAACCTGCTTTCAAAGTTTTTCAGACTTTCAACAACGTACTTCTGAAAAAATGATGTAATTGTACTTGAAGAAATGGGTAAAATTTTGTGAAATTCCACTTTCTCTGCATTTTTCGAACAGGAATTATAAAATAAGAAATATCTGTACAATTTGGCTGTGCAGTAATTTTTGAAAAAATCCTACACTTTCTCTCGGGGCCCTGAAATATCTGAAATACCAGCCCAAAATTTCAATTTCTTTTTCAAAAATGGAAATAACGAAAAAATTGAAATTTTTGCACTTCATCTCTTTCTGTTTTAAGAATGAGTAGTTGAGTGCAATTTTTTCAATTTCTAGCAAATCTCACACAGGAAAATGAATTTAGGTAATATTAATTCGACCCTGTTTTCTGTGTGAAATTTTAATTTTCACTGGTGAAAATGAACTCATGTACTAACTTGACTTCAGTCTACGTGAACATAATGCATTGAAAATTTTTAAACTTCATCCATCAGATCTCTGCTGGGCACAGAAGGGTTAATATATTATTTATCTGCTATACCGATAAGTAATCAATCATATCCGTACTAAATGATTTTATCGAAAGACCATCTATCAACCGATGAACGTGCTCGAGTTTGTCATGATTATTAATACACTTCTGTGATATTACGGTTTTATAACAAGAAAAGGCTTTTTTTTCTTCTTTGTGCAACGTACGAGTAGGTAACCTGTAGATACCTCGCGCTGCACCCCGCACTACACTACGAGTACATTCCGCCCCAAACATAGGTATAAGAAATCGAGCATACTGAATACCTATACGATATCTCAATGAATCGTGAGAATAATAATTTTCAGTTAATGATTTTTTTTCTCTGTCTTCTTCTTCACTATGAAAACATTGAATTAAGTAGGAAATAATTGTACGATGTGCAATGAGCCTGGCATCAGCGCGAACAGCTTTTTAATTTTAGTTATTACGGAATACTCGGAGCGATCTTTTTAAATGGGATTTTAAATAGCAATGTAGGTGCAGACGGCATTGCATCTCGATCGGGATTGGGCATTTCCTCAACACCGATTGATCGGTGATGTATTTGCGTATATCGTATTTTTCTAGTGCTATTGTTTCTCTCGCACGTATAAAACAATCTAGCTTGATTGGAATTGTACCAGCGAGTCTAATTATTACTAGATAATGGAATTTTTTCTAGTAACCGTTATTTTTTGTAATATGTGTCGGATTACTGTATTAGCAACGAGAAGCTTTCGGCTAGAATTCCGAACTTCGCAGACTAATGAAAAGATTGGCTGCCTGAAAGGTTGGAACTGATAACACACATTTCGATGTTCGCGACTTGTCAGTGTAACTATGTATCTGTGTGCAACTATATACTTATTAACAGACTATATTTGACTTATATATGTTAGATAGGTGGAATGTAATTTGTTTGAAACTGAGTTACAGGCATCACGAAATACTATCTCGATTCGTGATTCTCCATCAGTTTTTATCTAAATCCTGACGAATTTATAAAAAATCGAAATATTTAAAATTTCTTAAACCTAAAATAGTGATTCAAGCCCATGTGTGTAGTTTTTTTTAATCAAGGCGAATGAAATTGTAGCCAGGGCATAACAATGCGGTAAAATTGAAGAACTTAAATGATTTTCTCATGGAGAGAAAAAACATGCAACTGGCTACAATGTTGCAGTGTCGATACCAGACAACCGTAAAAATGATTGAAATCGTCACAAAGGTTGGTAAAAATATCATCAAAGTGGCTAATGAAATAACAAATTGATGAAAAAAATTGTAAGAATGGTTGAGATCTACGTAAATTTAATTGAAAATGTAATTAAAATGGGCAAAAAAATCATGAAAATCGTCAAAAATGTTGTTAAAATTACGGAGGTTTCAATAAAAATTATTTAAAGCATTGTAAAAACGTTCAAAAGATCATGAAAACCGTCGAACGTTTGGTTAAAATTTCATTAAAATCATTAAAATCTCCTTAAAAAGTGAAAAAAATCATACAAAGTATCGAAACTCTCTTAAAGTTTGTGAAAATAGTCTCATAAATCGTTGAAAAATGTTTTAAAAGTGGATGAATTGTAATAAAAAACATTGCCATATTCACAAATTGGTTGAAACTGTCATGAAATTCAGTAAAAATAATTTTAAAATCGTAAAAAATCATGAAAATTTTGGAAAGTGTTATAAAAATTTTAGTAGTTTTTACAAAATTTTCGACGGATTTCATGATTTTTGTTGAAAGTTCGACAATTTTCTTGATTTCTTGATCATGTATGTAAAATGATTTTTATGGAGATTTTGATCAATTTTGTGACAATTCAACAATTTTTGCAAAATTTTCGTACTTTTTGGACTGTTTTAACAATATTTTTGCGTATTTTTGATAACATTTTGACAGCTCTAACAACATACTTTCAAATTTCACGATAGGCGTTATATTCTTATTGTTATTCTTCTTCGCCTGTACTCGTGATTATACCCATCGAACTTGTCAATTTCTCTTCCAAAGCATTCCATTTAATGTAAATTATCGTCGCTTTGAAAACTTGATAAATTACATACACCTCGATCCCCCACTTTGAAATTTGACTGAAGTGAAGCCGATGAAACTACCGCTCGTAATCTCGATGCGGTATTTCACATATGCCCATAGAAGTATACTAATACATATGTAAACGTAGACGTACCTCTACCTGTAGACATATAGGTAATGGTAATACAAACGTGGTGAAAAATCCAAACACGAGGTTAGAAGATATCTCGCAGAGAATTAAATGGATGGCGCTAACACGACATGTTTTTAAAAAGGAAAGAATTCAAAGAATCTCTTTTGTGACATATTACCGTCTTCTAGTTGGAAAAAAAGAAGAAAAAACAATTCCATTCAAACGATTCCAGAAACAATGGAATACCTTCGCCGTAGTCAACCGTCTTTTCAAATTGCCGTCTTGGTTTGTGTATCAAAAACCCGGTCCCAAAAATGCGGAGAAATATGAAGGAAAAAAATCAATTTTTCAGAAATTCATAAAAACTCGGTTTTCTGGCTCGGACTCCGCGATGACATGTTTTTAAATGCGAAATTAATTACACGTGGCGAGTTGGATATGGTGCATGGGTCGACTGTATCAGATTTCGGAGAGGTTTCTTACTGAGAGATTTTCGTCGTTAGGAGCTTATAGAGGAAGTATCGTTCTGATGATTTATTTGTGTGTTGGAAATATGTTGAGAAGAAAGAGGAAAGTGGGATTTTAATCGTAGATGGATTTTTAAATATGGGAGATTTGGGTCGAAAAATTAGAGAAATTATGATTCAAATTGGGAGTAGTATGAAAGGGTAACGGTTTGTGAAGTATGAGATTTGTGTTTTTGAAATATTGGATAATTTATTCGGAAAAATGGTTAAAGATGAATGGTATCAACTATAATTATCGCCCTTTAATCGAAAAAAAATCGATTAGAAGGTGCCGAAAATGCTTTGAAAAGAGAAATTAATCAGTGAACGATCATAAAAAAATTTCTGTAAATATACGAGTTTCAAACTGCGCAAAAAGAATTGTTCAATTTGAGAAAAAAAAATCATAAAGTTCTTAGATATTTAGTTAGTTTGATTTTAATTCAAAAATCATATGGTCAAATAACTTTTATTAAAATTTTATAACGTGTGTTTAAAGATTCAAAAAATCAATGAAATACAGTCGTATAAGGAAAATAGGAAATACCATTGAAACAAATAAAACATCAGAAAAGTCGTTCAGTTTACTTTGGTCATTTTTAAAAAATCATAGAAATCGTTTTCAAAATGCATTTTCTTCAATGAAGAAAGCTTCAAAGAACCAAACAGACGCCACATTTGCATTTTAGATCTTGGAATTAATTTGAAATCGGTATTTTTCGATGGTGATTTTTCCAATTTTCATGAAAATATAAGAAACTTTGCGATACCTTTGTACAATTTTAACAATATTTTTTTGATTCTTAGGTTATTTTCGATCAATTTTTGTAAAAGTTCAACATTTTTTCTGATTTTTTATGAAATTGGCGATATTTTCTAATTTGATTTATTTTTTTGAATAACATTTCAGTTAAATTTTTCGTGTGTAAAATCTATGGAAAAAAAAAAAAAAAAAAAAGGAAGTACGAGTATTAGAAGTAGTTATACGTGGTT
>FIZU01062076.1:0-21490 GCA_900064475.1 Pseudococcus longispinus
TACATACCCAATTTGGCTCAAGGGTTTCCGACGATTGCCAACGCCTAGACTCTAGGTATGGTACCCCAACGACGACGACGAAGATATTCTATGCTCCATCAATTGGTATTTTTCAAATTTGCTGTAGCTTTAAAAGTAAAGGCATTAAAATTTCATTTTATGCGTACGTATTTGTACAAATAAAATGAAAACCAAGTTGAACACATTTCGTTTATTTTTTTTCCATGTGTTCGAATGTTTATGTGTTTACATAAATGATAGGTATGAATCTCTATGTGCATGATTTATTAGTTACCTACAAGAGAAAAAAAACAAATTGAATAGGTATTAGGTAGTATTAAATTCATTCGTTATGAATTAATGATATTTTTTCAACGAGGAATTGTTTATTGTTGGTTGTTAATACGTATATAATTTCACTTTTCAATCGTTTTTATGAAAAATTTCGGTGTTTTGAGTTGTTTCAATAATTGCGAGAATTCGGTGAAAAACGTCATCATGAAAGTCGTGCGGTTCATTGTACCCTTCGTGGTTGTGATTTTTTTAATATTGGTAAGTTTCATATTTTCAAATAAAAATGAAATATTTAACGTGAGTATAAACTATAAAGAATCAAAAATCCGTACTGTGATTTTTTTTCTTTTTTCTTGAAAATAAATAGGTACCTATCTACTCGAATTATCAAACTTAAATCTAAAATGATCTTTGATCTACGACAATTTTCATTTTGTGGAAGATTTTGACGCACTTGGGGGTAATTGTGGTTATTTATTTGATTCCTATAAAACTCAAGTTTCAGCGAAACTGAATGATTGTTTGAATTTTGTGAAAACTAAGGAAAATTATGTAACGCAACAATGTGTAAAAAATTTGTTTTAGGTCGATGAAGTTGAAGTGAAGGGTGGTGGTCACGGAGGTGGTGGTGGTGGTGGCGGTGGTCGCAGCGGAGGCGGGGGCGGTGGCGGTGGCGGTACAGTAAGAAGCAGTGGAGGATCTGCTCCCTCTACAAGCCATGGATACTATGGATATGGATACTATGGGTCAAATACACATGGATCCGGTTCGTCTGCTCAAAACGATAAGAAGAAGAAAGAATCAGAGGAGAAGAAGAAGAAAGAAGCAGAAGAAAAAAAGAAAAAAGAAGCAGAAGCGAAGAAAAAGAAAGAGGAAGAAGACGCGAAGAAAAAGAAAGAAGAAGAAAAAAAGAAAAAGGAAGCAGAAGCGAAGAAAAAGAAAGAGGAAGAAGAAGCGGAGAAAAAGAAAGAAGAACAACAATTTGGTGGCAATACATAAAACGTTCAAATATCACTTTTGCGTCATCTTTAAAATAAAATATCTTCTTGTTTTTTTAAATTTAATCCCATTAAACTTTAAATTTTTTCTACTTGTTTTATTCCAAACTCAAAATAGTTCAATGCCTCCACAGAAAAATAGCGAATTTTTTGAAAAGTAATGAAAAATCGTAATTTTATACGACTTTGATTAAACTAATTGCTGAAGAATACCTACAAATAATATACAAAGTGTTTCCATCTTCGATAGGAAAAAAGATGGATGCTGATAATATTCGTTGAGAGTAAATTGAAAATCAATGTTTCTTCGACTCACCTATTAAGTAATGAGATTTTTCTGACATGAGTAATTTTTGTTGTTGAATTTTTAGGGGAGATCCGGAAAAAGCCAATTATCATTTTGGTCATAATGCATTACATATTGCAGCCAGCAAAGGCCATATGAACTGTGTATCGTTTTTGGTGGCATTTGACGTGAATTTATGGGCTCTGGATCACGATTTCCATACGGCTATCGATTTAGCAGCTATGAATACCAGATATGAAATTTTACAGTTTTTGGATAACGCTGCGGCCAAGCTCGAGGCAAATAATAAGTAAGAAATTTGATTTTCGGTGAAAAAATTTCATACCGATAAAAATACTGTGTGACGATTACTTTTTAACAATTTTTATGAGAATGTGAGCTCCATACTAGAACTAGAAGAAAATTTCAAAGTTTTTTTTTGAAACTCAAAATCTCATACACGAAATAGGATGAAATCAAAATTACCTACTTTCATTTTCCTGCGTGAGATTTGCTACAATTACAAATTGAAAAAAAAATACACTCAACTACTCGCCCAACAAAACGAAAGAGATGCATTGTGCAAAATTTTCAAATCCTTTTCCTTTCAATTTTTTATGAATCGGCATCTTTAAAAAAATTAGATCCGCTTTCAAAGTTTTTCAGACTTTCAACATGATGTAATATTTTATTCGAACGAATGGGTAGAACTTTCTCAAATTTTACTTCGAATATTACCTTCGCTTACGGTTACTCACCTAATTCACACAGTAAATGCAAATAAAAGGTAACTTAGGTAGGTACCTATTTCCTGTGAAACATTTTGAATTTCAAAAAGTTCTTTGAAATTTTCATCTAGCCGCAATACAACGTAGAGATCCCATTAACATGAAAATTGTTAAAAAGTAATCATCAGTTTCTGCTCAGGCACGAAAGGGTTAATTCTTTAAAATAATAGAAATTGACAACTTTATGTTCATTTCGAACCAAATCAGGAGATTTTTAAAGAATTACGAATCCTAATATGAAATGAAAAATTTTTAAAAATATCGAAAACTCCGACACAATTATTTCAAATCAATCGAATACACAGAATAACATGAACAACTCGGTACCTACCTACCTAACTCAAAAATAGCTATATGTAAGTTCTTGATTATTTCAAATTACAGAAAAAAGGCCGATCTTCGTAAAGAAAAAGCTCAAAAAGAAGCGGAAAGACGTTTGAAAAAATACGAAGAACGATCGAAAAGAGATCGAGATAAACAGAAAAAACAATATAAAAAATTCGAAAAAGACTGTGATCATATGAAAAATGAAAACGATAAAATAAGCGGATCTGGCGAATACGTAAAGTGAGTATTCACCTCCCGAATGTTTTTTCATAGACAAATACCACTATTTTTTATTTTTTTTCTTTCGTAGGAAACTATGTAACGACACGAATGGTCAATGTTTCACTCAAATAGTCAGCAATGGGACAATCTCATCGGCTAAAAAAACCTCAACTTCGACTGGGATAAAAAAAATGATCGATAGAAAATTGAAAAACGCTAACCAAAATAATAATCGACTGATTTCCAACGATTGTTGCATCATCGGGGTAATTACTTATTCGTTTCAGTAATTTTGACCATCACTCATCGCTGGTCATTCTGTAATTTAATTTATTCCTATAATTAATATTTTAATCGTTCGAATTAGATCGTCGACGACTCGAGTATCAAATCATCCAGAAGCTTATTCGAGCATGCTCAAAACCGCGAGAATAATTTATTCAACGATTATTGCACCACAGGTGAATTAACAAATACTACAGCATCGCTATATTCAGGTTACTTCGCATCAGATGAACTAATTCTCGTATTTATTTCCTTTTTTTTTTTTTTAGCAAAACGAGGCAGAATCAAAGATTTATTCGATATCAAAACAAAACTGCAACGGTCAACTTCGCAACCGGATTTAATATATAAATTACATTCCGAAGAAAAAGACCACGAAGCTGTGAAATCGCTAAAATCAGTCCATTCCGGAGACTCTGGTAGTTTATTCGACCGACCAGGATTTGGCAGTGTAGCTTTCAGACAAACGTAAGTTCGATCAGAATCAATATACAAAATGTTGATCGAGACTTTTTTATTTTTCAACTGGCGTTTTTTTTCATCAATGCAGATTACCAGTAGTTTTAAGTAATTTACCTCACGTCTCGACAATTCGTCAAGACGCGCAAGAAGATAGTCAAAAAGACGAATGCAGTATCGGAAGTGCTGGCAGTCTCGCTAAAAGGATCTTACCAAGTCATGCCATAGCAGCTTGGGATACGAATAGTAGCAGTATCCATACGAGCGATGGTTTGTCAAGTTTTCTTATCTATCATACATACTCCATTCTTAATCATACGTTCATTCATACCACTAATCAAACTCCTTTTATGTAATTCACGTTCATACAGAAGAGAACGCATCCGAGCCCACGAATACATTCCAATTACCCGTATTCGTTCACCAATTCCTATTAGCCGTCGGTGTGGCTGAATACGAACCCGAATTTATCAAACAACGGATCGACATGGAGGCTCTTTTCATGCTGACTGATCAAGATCTCGTATCTTTGGGTATCCCTCTAGGCCCAAGGAGGAAATTACTCAACGCTATAAAAGACTACAAACAACAGTCGCAAAGGTGTAAGGAGATATTTGAAAGAAGTTGATAAATCCATACAACGTTATGTGATTCGGGTTACCAATTTCTTACAAAAAAAAAAAAAAAGTATTACAAGGACCGAAGTCCAAGATATAAAAATCGCTGCAGTTTTCATAATTGTTAAACGAATCGATAATACGAATATTTTATTTATATCACAATTAAACACGAATCGCGTGTGAAAAAATTACTTAATATTACAATAATTCTTGGCTTTGATGTTACTCTTTTAAAAAAGAGAAACATTTCAATCGACGTCACCGTTTGTAATGTGATTAATTTTACATTATTTTTTTTAAGTAAATAGGAATCCATAAAGATAGAAAAATTGACGCGAAAATTATTAGATCGAGTTGTTTATGAATCATCCATTTAGGAAGGTGAACAAAGTCGATCATTTGAAAAAAAAAATCATTAAAGAAAATTAACGTGAGTATCAAAATGGGAAAATAAATTTTTTTAGTGATATGCGAAAACCAAAATAAAGTATACTAAGGGCTCAGCAGAAAATTCGGAGTTACCACATTCACTTGAATTTTTCCACTTGCTTAATTGCATCATTTCGTACAAGTGTTGAAATTGAACAATATCCATCTTATTTAAAACAAAAAAGAATTTCTAAATAAGATTCAATTCAATTTGATCCAACAGCCCTTTTTTATAGAACACACGACTTCGCTTTAGTAGTCAAAATGATCCAATTCTTTTGAAATAAATTAAGCAGTAATTAATTTTTTACCCCCCTCCCCATTTCACAAACATTTTTATCGTAATTTTATTTTTGAATTTACCCAGTTTTCCAGGTTTTTTTTTTAGAAAAAATTGGTGAATTTTCTCAACAGCCCAGGTCCTAATTTGACGCTTTCAACCACAAGCTTAAAAATAACGCGATGTACAACGAAATTTTGGTTTTTAAAAATATTTTTATACTTTGAAACGTAAAATTTGCTAAGAATTATCACTACTTCCATTCCATATTTTTAAAATCATAAATATTATATAAGATTTTTGTACTGACTTGAATTGTTTGTATGCTTTGATAATTTTTCATTTCTTTTGTATATTATTTTTAAATATATTTTTTGCTATGCTTTTTCTATGCCAGCTAAGGCTAACAATTAAGATTATTTGAAGATTAGATATTTCCAACTTTTTCGCGAATTTTGGGTCTTCTTTCTATCTTTCATTTAGAGGAAAAAACAAATCGAAACTCAGTTGAAGAAAAAAATTTGTTTACGTCGTGTCACGAACGAAATAAAAAGAATAAAATTGAAAAAATTGAAACAGAAAAGTAATACGAGGATTTTTCTTTTAGAATTTATCGATATTTATAAAAAAAAAATAATAGGTAATATAATCTAACGAAAAAAGATTGAAAAAATATAAACATATTGTAATAAATTAAAATGAAAAAATTATATAATATGGAAAGAATCTACTGATTTTTCAAATCGATAGATGTAAAACAAATATACCCATTTTTTTCAGAGTTAAACAATATGTCGAATAAACAATCAACGTCAGAACATTTTACATGAACTTTTGGATCAGGACATAAGAAAAAGTCAGTCAACCGCTTCATCAACGATATGGTGAAAAAACCCGTAAACAATGAACAACTATCGTAGTAATCGAGTTGGAATAAATTTTGAAAATGTATTGTTCTCAAACTAGCATCCAACTGAACGACTAATAGTTAAATTCGAGTAGCTTTGAAAAATGTCCGAGACGATCTTCGATGCTACCGAAATTCATCGATTCCGGTCAAATATTCCTTAAGAAAAATTTACAAATCTTTGGAAGGAATTTCAGGCGTTGTGTGACGGTTCATCAGTCATCTCTAGGAACTGAGCATATACATCTTTAGAGCATTCTCCTTTTTCGTTGAATATAAATTTGTAATAACTGCCATCGGCACAGACCACTGCGGAAAACACGCATTTAATCATTATGACACATACTCCTTCGAAGTACAAATTCCAAATACGAACCAATAACTGAACAATTATCCATTCCAAAGGCGCATATACATTGGGGACCGCTGGGTACTTGGAATTTACAAAAGCTCCATTTCGAACTGAAATATTTTGGTAAAAAGGTCGCCGATGCGAGACTGAAATATTCGAGACAAAATTTATCACAAATGCGCGTAAAAATGAAGAACAGTAGAATGAAGAAAATAATACCTCGATTGTTTGTTCATCTTTTGATCTTCTACTGAGAATACGTGAACAGTACCGTGATCGCTTGCGACACATAATAAGGAAGAATCGGAATTGAAATTGATACTGGTAAACAAATCATAACAAATAAATGATCACGTTTACAATGGTATTTCCAATAATTATTCGAATAATAATTTACCAATAAATATTGGCGGTATTCGTGCCCCTTCTCAACTCATTTATCATTGTACCCGTCGACGTGTCGAATACTCTGATTAGTGTACCCTGAAAAAAATCACTCGGTAAACAACGATTCGAGGAGATTCTCTCGTAACATTAATATTCGTACTTTTTCTGAAGCAGTGGCTAATCTAGTGCCTTGTAAGTTTAACGAAATACAACTAAGAGGAGCTTCGTGAGCGGCAATATCAACTGGCATTTTTTCAGTATCGGCTAAATCGACAATATGTACGTGTCCGGATTTACGGCCTGGGAAAGCCAACAGTGAATTACAACTATTTGGACACAATACGCATAAACCTGTAAAAACAAGACGCTTTAGAACAAGAATTCGAGCGAGGAAAATATTGCCGGAGTAGTTTACCTTTAGGATTGCTACCAGTTTCGAAAACGTGTAATTGTTTAGGCACTTGAGTAAATGTGTACACTTTGATGACACCTTCCAATACGACGACGATTCTATCGCGTCTGAGTCTAACTCCGTAAACAACGGTATTGAAATCCAAGGTGATGGATACTTGCTTTTTCACATCGTCCCAGATGACGACTGGAAAAACACCACAAACGATCAGATGCGATAGTGAAATGTGATACGAGTATATGAGACGGTGTTTACCTTTATTATTTGGGAATTTGGGACTACGCCCTCCGCCAACAAGGGCCAAGTAATTGCACCGGAATAGCATCTCAACGAAACCGAGACCGCCGTCGACAAAATCTTGACGTTCTTTTTCCTTCAAAGGGTCGCAATTGTATACACGAAAACCATCTTCCATTCCGCATGCAAAACAACCTAGATGCGCAGATTCATACAGAATTATGAGATGTGTGAGAGTCGAAGTGATAAAAATTAGTTACCTTGATCTTGATTGAAGCCAGCGTACAGTAACCCATTACCATGTACATTGCCAGATCCCAGGTTCATTGTGAATTGTGGAGTATTTAATCGACGAGTAACTTGTTGAGAAACACACGAGGTAAACAGAAATGCAATTTAATCGATAATACGAGTTTTCTGATAGCGGTGATCTATCTCCACGTTACACTTGGACATTATTATGTAAGCGCATTCTGTTTACTAGGTACCGAGTATATTGTTCACAAATTTAATCACAAGTTCACCGTATAGCCGACTTTTCGACAATTTAAATATGTTCGACGATAATTATCTTTCGCTTTTAATCGAATGATTAAAATCAAGAGAACGATTAATTTTTGTTTTGTAACTAGAAGCATACACACATAGACGAGGAAGAAGCAGTTGAGGATGTATGCGAATATTTTGAAACCAATCACTTGGATTAAACTAGGAATCGATTTTAGAATTTGAATAGTCTTGTTAAACTAAAATTACTTAAAAATTAATTATTTTAATTAAGATTTATTACAAATTTATAATAATTAAGCTTGTTGTCACATCCAGCTCCGATTCGTAGCTAGCTCCTACACTCGCTCAATTTCGACCAATCAGAGTACAGAATTAGACAAAAGCGCAGAGCGCACTCCAATCAATACCGTTTACTAAAGTTTAATCTGAAAGCCAAAAATCCAAATTGTTTTGATTTTTTTTTCCGAAAAGTTGAAAAGTTGAAAATTGGAAATGGGTGACTCAGGTTGAAGATACTAAAAGGATAATTACTCACTGAAGAAAATTTCTTATTGAATATGATAATATCCGTCAATTAGAATAGTCTTAGTAGTTTATGTGCGGTATTTCGGTAATATAACTTCGTGAAAAGTTTAGAAAATGGCTCACACATTACCAGCTTGTGTTATCGATGTCGGTACTGGGTACGTATACCATTTTCAAGTGTTTCATTTCTCATTATGCCTCCCCAATCTTCTGTTCGAGTCAATTTACTCAAAATCTAAACGAATAAGTATCCATATTTGATAGATGAATGTTTCGTTACCTTGAAAATCATACGTTTCAGGTACACTAAATTAGGATTCGCCCCCAATAAAGAACCGCAATGTATCGTACCATCGGCAATAGCGATCCGTGAAACTGCCAAAGTAGGTGATCAAACAACAAGAAGATTAACGAAAGGAATCGATGATTTAGATTTTTTTATTGGTGACGAAGCCTTCGATGCTGTTGGATATTCCGTGAAAGTATGTCGAAACTTGTTATTGTTTTTTATTCTACTTCGTATTCTTATTTTCAACTCACTTTCAGTACCCTGTCAGACATGGCCTTGTTGAAGATTGGGATTTAATGGAACGATTCCTCGAACAATGCATCTTCAAATATTTAAGAGCTGAGCCCGAAGACCACTACTTCCTTTTGACAGAACCACCTTTAAATACTCCAGAAAATCGAGAATATACTGCCGGTTGGTTTATTATTCTCCAAAGCTGTTTAAATACGATAACTAAATAACTCTTTTTTGAATAGAAATTATGTTCGAATCGTTCAATGTACCGGGTCTCTATATCGCCGTTCAAGCTGTCCTTGCTTTAGCCGCGTCTTGGAAATCGCGAGCAATGGAAGAAAGAACATTAACCGGTATCGTTGTTGACAGCGGTGACGGTGTAACTCATGTAATTCCAGTGGTGAGATATTCGTCTTGAGATAAAATGATTCGCTTTAGAACCGCAGATTAATAAAGTGTACTTATATTATAGGCTGAAGGATACGTTATCGGCAGTTGCATAAAACACATTCCGATCGCCGGTAGAAATATAACCTACTTCATACAATCGTTGTTGCGTGAAAGAGAAGTAGGAATTCCTCCTGAGCAGAGCTTAGAAACTGCTAAAGCTGTCAAAGAACGATTCTGTTACATATGTCCAGATATCGCGAAAGAATTCGCTAAATATGATTCCGATCCTCAAAAGTGGATCAAACGATTCGATAGTATTAATAGCGTGACGAAGAATCCGTTCTCTATTGACGTTGGTTACGAACGATTCCTTGGACCGGAAATTTTCTTCCATCCTGAGTTTTCAAATCCGGATTTCAATACTCCCATTTCGGAAATCGTCGATAATGTGATCCAGAATTGCCCTATTGATGTACGAAGACCATTATACAGTAATATCGTTCTATCCGGTGGATCAACCATGTTCAAAGATTTCGGTCGTAGGTTACAAAGGGATATTAAAAAGGTGGTCGATGCTCGATTGAAATTGAGTGAAACTTTATCAGGAGGTTATCTGAAGGTAAGATTTTCATGTAGACTCGATTACTTAATCGATTGAATTGGATTTAAAATGATTTTTTTTCAGCCTAAGCCAATCGATGTTCAAGTTGTGTCTCACAATATGCAGAGATACGCTGTATGGTTCGGTGGAAGCATGTTGGCATCCACAGTACGTTTATTTATCGCCCTTTTTTAATTTCCATTTACAGAAACTGTATTAATAAATATTTTATTCGTTTAGCCGGAATTTTACGCCGGTTGCCATACGAAACAAGCCTACGAAGAATATGGCCCTGGTATCTGCAGACATAATCCAGTCTTTGGAACTATGTTATAACCTGTATCAAAACTACGTACCAGTCATGTCCAGGTGTAAAATCGAAAAATCGATGAAAATTATTTGCAATTTTGGGTATTTATTTTACGAGTGTTGAACCGCTTTAAATTGGGGATTAATTTTTAACCATCTTATAAGAAGTATCGTTATTAGGCGAACACATGCATTTATTTTTTCGCTGACTGATATTCACACACGTAATGTGTAAATCTTGTATGTATGTACTTTCGTTCGTATTTATTTGATTTTGTGCATATATAGTTGTATTTTTATTTAAAGCTTTTTATTAATTTTCATTATTGTAATCGTGTTATTATTTTATGGTACCCATTTTGTTAAATTTATACGTTGATAATTTATGTATAGTGAGATACAACGATGTCTACCATTAAAAATTTCATTTTTAAAAAATCGATTGTAATTTTTTTCAATATTCATTATTAGGTTTTGCTCGAAGAGCTTCACTGGTACTTTATACAGAAGAATCGATGAAAATATTGATCGTACGTGTTTATCACAATACACTTGGATCACAGTAAGAAGTTCAAGTAAAATATTCGTTCATTACTTCCCTATTTCATACTACGTATTTTAGTATGTACTAACGTAACCGTCATATTGGGATTGAATTTTACAGAAATATTTGAAATGCGTTTTATCACAATTGAGTACCTTTAGAAAATAGTCAAATTGACAGAAATTTTAATTCGCTCGCGTATAAGCCATGTCAAACGATTCATTTTCTTTACGCCTCAATTACTTAGATACATATTATGACGATTAATCAATTTTTCAGACGCATTTATTCGTATTTCCTCATAAAGCATTTTTGTTTTCTACAATGAACGAATTTTTAAAGTTATATTTAAGAAAATGTGTAAAATTTTATGAAGAAATAATTATTTCGCGCAGGTATTTTCTATTATTCATTATTAAAGCTCTTAAATATTCATAACATATTAAAAAATTTCGGTTACCTACACTGTTTTTGAAATCACTTGTATTAGTGCGCATGAAATTGATTGCATCTCACCCGAAAACATAGTTCCAATTTAATAAGCAAATTTACGATTAATTAAACGTTAGATTATTATTTTTTTTGGTTGAATCTTAATCACGATGAAAATGTACGAATTTTGCTTGCCATTATTACTGAGTAATTTATTTTTCGTTAACCGTCAGTAAAAGTTGCTACTTTTTCTCACTCCTGGTGACCATTCGTTAGTAAAAAGAAGCGTGTAATTGTACACAAATGTCTGCGTGCAATTTCATCCGTATCGCCTCAGTAATCGTACGACATTTTACAAATGGTTCTGAAAGAAAAGTTTTCTTTCAGACCAATCCGGTGCGTTGTACAACGATGGCTGACGTTGAGCGTGCCATGGTGCCCATACGAACATACGTACGCCATTTTAGAAGTGATAAAAAATCAAAATGAAAGCTTCGACCAAGCTTCGACCATACAGCTTCTGAAGTACGAAAGATATTTTGGGGGGTGTACTTTTTGCTTAATTATTGTTTTGCGATGCCAATGTAAGTAATGTACGACTGATTTGATTCTACTTTTCTTATGCAAAATCTGCATTCAAAACTTGTTCAGTGTTATTTCAGTTATGGGTTGGATTCGAATTTGGTGAAGTGGTGAACCTGATAAAAGTTCATTTTGAGTAATCGCAGGTAACCCGTGTTCTTTAAAATACATTTAAATTGTATTGGATGAACATTAGATTTTGTAATAAATCATGGATTCTTCAGGTGATATATTTGTACATTGTAAATGATGGATTCTTTGTCGGCCGGTCCATCCTCATCCCATGTCAAGCGTATAAAACTAGATACGAATGAAATCGGTGAACTCGCAGAAACTTTGAAAGAGGATGACCTAGATAACCGAAATGGTAAAACATTTATACCACTTACTTACGTAAGCTTATAAGTTTCACTTATCTATAAACGAATTTTTTTTCTTGTTCAGCAGAACCAGCATTTGGTTTTGTAATCGATAAACCTAAACACATGAATGCGGAATGTTTAACTTCTGATGTGGGCTTTCACAAATTAGTTACTGAAAAATACTTCGTCGATAAGACTGGTTTCATAGAAGAAGTACTATCCATAGCTTCGTGGGCATTGGCGTTTTTTCGGCCGCGTTGTTTTATGAAAACGACACACTTGAAATCACTCATAATGTATTGCGATTTTGCTAGTGATAACGCAATAGCATCAAGCCTGTAAGAATACACATCCATACCTTTCATATGTTTGTCATTTTCTCAACTGAGGATGGTTTGTGTGTTTTTTTTTTTTAGTTTTTCAAAGCTGAAAGTAGGAATAATGGAAGATCATTTCCAAAGTTATTGCGTGTTGTTTGTACCACTAAACGGATTGCTTCGTAATGAAGCTAACGAAGTTGGCAGGTCTTTCAAAAAATATGTAATCGAGAACCTGCGTTCCTACTGTAAAAAGCACGACGATAATTTCACAAGCCACGATTTTGAACGAATACGACATGAATTGGATGAATGCGAAGATTACGTTTTCATACATGAAGTTTGTTACGTATTGAAACAGAAGTTTCATAAGAAAGTGATATTGCTATTGGACAATATTGACGTATTGTTCCAGTTGTTTGAACCTAAAAAGGTGGAAATAGCACTCAAGAACTTCTTTAATCTGCTGATTTCTGATCGACCAGTCTATTTATTTAAGTTAATTATGACTGGAACAGTGTTCCAGTCAATCTTTAGCAAAACGAGTTCTTTCGGCGGTGGAATTCGTGTCGATGTCGCGCACGGAATCCACAGTATGGACCAGTATTTTATGTTTTCGGAAGATGAAGTAAAAAACCTTTGTACTAGATTCAGCTATCCTGTCGAATCGTCGATAACAGAATTGAGAAAACGATATGGAGGTTATACCATGACAAATTGCGAATCGTCGATGTACAACTCTTTTTCTGTGACGCAATTTTTTCGACACTATCCTACGTTCAGTTCGACAGTCTTCGAATGTGTGGAAATAATGTGGAATTCGTATCATTCACGCGACCCTCTATATTGCACCGAAAATATTATGATTTCCAAAGCGGAGCAGTGGATTTGGAAGCGCATGTTGAAAAATGAACACGTTCTCGATAAATGCAAAACTGATCGTTTAGCCAAATTGGATTTTTCCGAATTTATTTACAATTTTTCTGCCGGGATTCATTTTTTGATGTACGGTGGGTACCTGACTCCGACGGAAAATAGAATACAGGATATTACAGTTTGTATTCCTAACCTAGAAGTGAGAAAAATATTCGAGGACAGAAGAACCACTTTCCTCAGCGAACCTTTAACGACGGCCCAATTGGAAGTTTGGAATAATGAATTCAATAACTGTACGGAAAATTATCACAGTTTTTGTGATCTATTGAATCGTACGCTAATAAAAGCTAGCAACCGTACATTTTCGAACGAGGCAGCCTATCGTGCACTTTTATTCATGATTCTACATTGTAATCCAGCGTATAAAACGCACGACGAACTAGAATCCGGATACGGTTTCCCAGACATTATTCTTTTCCCGAAAAGGAACCAAATTCCTATCGTAATAGAAATAGGCCACTTGAAAGCCGATGAATTCACAGATGAAAATAAACCGGAGCGAATACAGCGGCTGCTAACTATGAAGTACAATCAAGTGATTAAGAAACCGTACGGATGTGTTCTACAAGAATATTCAAACGAAATGAATATTTTGCTGTTCGTCGGATGTCAAAAAATGTTGTACTCCGGGTTATACCAAAATGTGGCGATACCGTAGTCAGATACGATTGCGAACAGTGACGTATTGTAATATGTAAATATTTTCTAAATTATCGTATAATTTTGTTCGTTTTGTGATTCTAGATAATATTGGCATTTATAATGCACCGTGTCGAAATTTACCTTAAGTTATTTAGTTACATTATGACGTACAATTAAAGAAAAAGAACGAAGGAAAAAAACCATACGAATATGTACTTACGTTTTTCATAATAAAATGTCAACTATAAAGTAAAAACATGATTGCGTGAGAACGGACAGACACATCACATAATAAATAACAATTTGTACTAAAGTAATCGAAAATAAAATTTAAAATGATGTATTAACTATTAGCGGGCGTTCGTCAAATTTTAATTCATCCATTTTCTACATTTAGGCGCTCCACAAAGGCAAGGAATTTTATGCATATCGTCTATTGGTAATCGTAGGATAACTGAAAATTTATAATTTCGAATAAATAAATACAAATTGAAATTTTAAAAGAGAAAAATTGAAAATTTGATAAAAATCTTAAAAAAAGGGTCTCGAAAAATTGTTAAATATAATATTACCTCTTCTCCTCGCACTATTCTTCTTTTTGAGAAAATAATAATGCGATATTCTCGATCGACTTCGACTTTTTCGGTAATACAATTCGGGTTACAAGAATGATTAATATATCTCGCTAGTCCACCGCTGATGGTGGCATCGACCATACGATTTTCATCCAAACGGAACATATATATCCCACGATTCTACAAAAATTACAATATTAGTAATTTAGTACGTTATTTCGAGAATATCGTCGAGCAAATAAAATGCTTACTTTAGCTTCGTATTGTTTTTCTCTAAAATCTGATGATTGAGATGTAATAATTTCGCCAATATATTCAAAAACCATGGTATGCTTATCTATATCTCTGGCTGTGTATAATCCTAACCCTTGTATTTTCGATGTATAAGAAATACCAACACAAATACATAAATTTTTGCACCATTTGATCTACCAATTATGCTAAGAATTGATCTTACCTCGCTAAATACACATGATTTCTCCACTCCTGCTTCATTTTCTTATATTGCGACGATTTAGAATGCACGAAGTGTTTAGGTCACCAGAGAACAACGGCGAAGATGTTAGAACCGGTCGTGGTCGCCATTTTGTTGGCAAAATATACAAGAACGCATGTTGGTTCGGTAATATCTATCCGAGGTAACTGACGTATTCTGTTCATCAAACCGTCCACAAACGTGTCGTAATCTTCATCCACTCTCGATACCTTTAATCAAAACAACCAATTGTAATTCAAATGCTATTTTACTTATCATCCAAAATCATATGCCGCCATCGAGATGAAAACACGTTATACTTAATTCACTATTCTTCGAATGGAGTAGGGTTTTCGTAAAATAGATTCCAAGCACACAAATAATTAAGTACGTTCATTTGGTATTCGAAGCGATAATTTTGTTCTTTTTGTAACTAAAATTCTCGCAATGCTGTAAAACGATTCGAAAAATAAACCAAATTGGAAACGTTTTCGCACTTACTTTTTCCAACTCACTGAACGTAAAAACTTAATTTATATTGTGCTTTAATAAAATACGAAATAGCCAAGCCGATTGGTAAATTAGAAATGTTCAATCGACCTTTGGTAAACAGAAGTTCATAGTTACAATTACGATGCTGAAAGATGAAGTATCACAATTTTTGATCCAAAAATAATATTTATTACAAAAGATTGCCATTGCATTCCTACGCGAAATAAATCATAAATTCTTGCCCGGAAAAGGCTTTTTTGAACCATTGAAAATGGCCAGATAATTATTCATTTTTTGAAAATTGTAATCAAAAAATTGACTGCGTTCGAGGTTCAGAATATTGAATAAATACTCAACTTTTTCAAAGAATACCTTTGAAATAAGTAGTAAATCAAATTTGAGTTCGATGATCTCGAATCTGATGTGAAAATTTTTGTCGATCGCCTCATTTTCTTCTAGCAATAGGTACCACGATATAGCGTTTAATGTATATTTGGAAATTTTTGGTCAAATTGCTGTAATAAGATAATGTAGGTCTCTCATCACATAATTGGTGTTCGTGTGATCGATGTAATGAAGTAGATATCAAAGATTGACCTTTGGCTTGTTACTTATTTATTTTTAGATTTAGGTAGGTACCTACGTAGGCTATGCACGCACATTAAGTATCGTGAAATGAATGTGTACCTGTGTAAATTGAAGACCGCTGAAAAATGAAGTTAGAAAATTAGGAAATACGTAGTACTCGTATTTATAACTACATGAAAATTTCCAAAATACGTCGTATTTCGCTTTTGTTGACCCGTGCCTTGCATCTTTGCATAGGCCACCCGATCAACGACAATTAAATCATTGACATGCAGCATAATGCCAACGATATATTTGTGATCAGCTACCTACTTCAAATCTATTCAAGTATATCCACCGACTTAGTTTAATATTTAAAAAAAGAAACAGCAAAAGCAAACCCCTCTTGCAATGAGCCAATAGCTTAGAATAGCTCATAGCTTGTTTTATATTATGTATTTCAAATAAAGTAAATAGTCTTTTAACTAAACTTCCCAAGACTTGTAAATTTTCCAATATTATCGAAATTTAAGGCATGAAAAAAATTTTTTCGTTGATTAAAAATCAAAAAAGAATCGTACCGGTTTCAATCGCACTGAAATTGAAAAAGTCATAAATACTATCGCAAGAAAAATAACAAAAATGTTGATCGACCACGAGACACCGAATCAAATAATATTTTGCCTTTGCAGCTTGTAACGATTTCTAAAACCATATTCTTCGAACAAATCACATCCATATATGTACCACACAAAAACAAAGCAAATTTAAAATAAAACAACAATCGATACGTTAAGTAGCTTATATTATATTTACGTTTATTCAACAGTTTACAGTTAATGGTAATCGTAAATAAAATATAACTGCTAAAGCAATTCACGATAAAAAGAGTCCTTCGCTCTGATTTTGTTTTCATAATAGGAATAAATGCCTGGAAGCAATACATCATCAAAACGAGAGAATGGTTGCATATTTATAAATTATAATATATCAAAAAAAGAGAAAAGAAACATTACACATATACGATGTTTTAAAACTTGTAAATGGTAAAATACTAAATTAAAATTCGAATGACTGGCATAAAATTACAAAAAAAAAAAAAAAAAAAGTGGAACTGATAATACTTTTTTACATATTATGTACACGTACACAATCCAACACATGAGTTACTGCAAGTTGCCTTACTAAACCTACTCAAGCACTCAAAATGTCAATACTCTACTCTAAAAAAAGAAAAAGAAAAAAAAAACAGAACACACTAAAATGCCAAAGTGCCAGTAAGAACGATTCGTTGCAAAATGAGTATCGAGATTGTCTCATGAGAGCTGCAATCATTGCACCGAATCGATCATTCGTGATAGGTAGCTAAAAACAAAATCAAAAAATCTCATATAAATGCGATTTTTCTCACATTTAGGAAACTGTGATTAGTTTAAAATTACCAGCAGTAAATTAGGGGTTGGGATTTTAATTAATATCTACGTATTACCAGTCTCTATAATTTATAAATATGGCATTTTATTAATACACGATATCGTATCGTGTTGTCGCGTCGTTTCAGTATCTCAGTCCTAACACAAACTAAATTGCTCATTAAAAAGCTTACAATTTATAGGGTAACGACTTGGTTCTCGTATTTATCCGTTTCACTGCAGAGCGTATCGTATTCTCTAGGTCGAGTTTTTATTCTCTCAGCTCAGTTAAATCACTAACCAAGATCGTATGCGATATTAGAATTACACGCAACATCTATGCCAAGGTGAATCCGTATATCTCTACGTTAAATCCGGCACCGGCTTCGGTATCAGCCGCACCACATTTTAAAATGACTAGTCTCGCCCTGTTTACCACAACATACACATACATACATTTACACAAACGCGTCAGCAGTAGCAATTCATCTAAAAAGAAACTCCTCAGCATATTGTATCATATCGTACAAATAAATATTCACAATTTGAAATAATAAAAAAAATCACACAATCGAAATAAGAGGAAAAAATACAATGAGACTAATATTTTTGCGCCGTATTACGCGATAAAATAAAGAAGAAATTAAAATTATACATGTCCACACACATTTGTTCTAAAATAAAAATTACTATACTCGTCGTAAAAAATATCGTCTCGTAAAAAAATTCGTCGTTAAAAAAATACACGTAAAAATTAGAAAAAATAAATAAAAAATATAAATCGTCGATACCAAACGTAAAACATATGGAAAAATAAAAATAGAATGAAAAAATAATATAGGTACACTAACGTATAGAGTTTATCCGTTAAGTAAGTAAGTACTTGTCCAATGGCAGTTTCCAAGAGTATTACTAAAAAATGCATTGCTAATACGGTTAGTTTCGTTTGTTTACTTTGAAAAATTCTATTTAGAATTTGTTCGATAAAAATACTAATCAGAGTACAAAATGTTTCCAAAATGTACCATAATTTTGATATTTCAGTTTTCTATCAAAAACTTTGTACTTCAGCAAAAAAAAAACAACAGGTCAGATGGTTATTCAGACCAGCTAGATCGAATAAGAAATAATTTTTCAGACTGAAGAATATTCTGGTACATGTGGTATAATTTTTCGGCCACTTTGTAAAGTTGTAATTACAAGTTTGCACCTAGGCCATTATAATAACAACGAGAATTAACAATCAGAGCACCAAATTAACTACTTAAGGAATTACAATAGATGAAAACGTGAAAGAAAAAAGAATATAAGGAAAAAGTGTACACAGTAAAAGGTATTTTGCACTCGAGCGACACTAACACACTGCGTAATTGAGCAAATCATTGAGCAGATTGAGTTATCAAAAAACTTTTCAAAATTCGAAATAGCGAGTAAAATTTGCCTTTAGGTTACTTCCTAAAAATACGTGGATTTGAATCAAATTCATTCCTTTTTCTCATTCATCTAAAAAAAATCAAATGACACCGTTGTTCCGATACATGATTTCTTCTTTACAAAGGCATCTTCCACAACCTCCCTTTCCTTCTTGGCTTTCAACCCATTCAAATTTTGATTTCATAATATCTCGTAACATGCTTCCAATCACTCCTCTCTTCCATCACAAAAATCGATACTTTCGCCAAGTCCAAGATCTTCCATTTATAAGGTCGATAGTTTTGAAAAAAAAAACACTGACTGCGAAAATTTCGAAAACTAAGCTCCTTAGAAAAAAACTAATAGCTCATTGGAGAAAAATAATTTCAAGTTGTATAATTTGTATTTTTTTCATAGTACCCTTAGTTTGGCCAGAAAATGCATGTTTATAGAAAATTTACACAATCGACGTAATTTTTTTCCTCATTTTCAAAACCACGATCTCGTAAATTTCCCATAAAAATGAATTTTCTGGCCAAACTAAGGATGCTACGAAAAATTTCAAGGGATGAAAATTGTAGAGCTTGAAATTCTTTTTCTTCTAGTCGCTGTTAGTTTTTTTTTCCAGGGAGCTTAGTTTTCGAGATTTTTGCAATCGAAGTATTTTTTTTTCATTTTCAAAACCATCAACCTTAAAACTGGGCCAGCATGCATAAATATACGATGAAGAAACAATATATTCGTTGAAAACCTCGTCAAAAGATTTCCAAGCGCTACCAATCTTTCATTCATTTCTTTCTTCTATTCTTGGAAACTAAACCAAACCGTAAGGCGAGAGGGGCGCTATACATAAACAATGGCACAAATAAACTTCGATGAAAGGAGAACCGAACGAGGCAACGACGCATTAAATGCAATAATTACAGCCGTCATCATCGTCACCGCATTCGTCAAACACAAAATATACAACAAATACCTAGCTACTAATTCAAATCATCAAAACACAACCACCGGATATTTACCATTATTCTATCATGTCCTCCAATTAAATTCGAATTGCTTTTCATTACCCTAATTGTGAACTAAGTAACATTCTCGACGAATAAATCTCGAGTGTCGAGCGGAATGAACCAGTGTTCGGCAAGTTTTACTCACTTTCACACAAATTTTCAAAATAAACGCGAATCGTCGGTAAGAATAAAAAAATTACGTCTCGACCTGTGCAACATCCGAGAAGAAAATCGCTTTCTTCGCGAAATACGAAAAAAGCGAGGAAAAAGGGGAAAATAACCACGTACCATTTCTATCTACGCATCGAATACAACGTCGATAACGTAATTATCGTTCTGATGAAATTTTCAACGTAGATAAAAAATAGATAGGCAACGAAAAAAAAACACGAAACAGAGAAAGAACTAGAGAAATACGTGAAATGAACGTAAGAATGGAAAAAAAAAAAAGCGGAAAGAAAAAAGAAAATATGATTTTCATTGGGCAGTACGTAAGAAAACGAAGGAAAGTATTAAATCATAGATATCGTAAGAACCTGTCATTACATCGATACCATCGAATGAGAAAAAAATACATATAAAAATACAAAATTAAAATTTTACACAACATTACAAAAGTAACAAAAAAAATGTGAGGGAGGGGGATTTCTCAACAATAATATTCGTCAAAACAGCCTTTTAAAATATAACAGCAACGTAACAACATAGCTATTAATACCAGAGTAATACACGATTACCAAACGATTAAAAATTATTATCGAGAATCGAGAGCGCGGTAAACAAAAGGAGAATGTCGAAATGCGAATCAAGAATGAAAAAAAAATACACGAATAGCACGTACATTATACGGGCGAGTTATCATGATAATGATAATATGGCATTTTTAAATGGTAAAAAAAAAATCATAATAATAATATCTATAGTAGTATACCATTTGAAGAGATTAAATACACACGTAAAATATATACAACCGTACGCAAATTTATATTGCGTACGCAGAGAGCCAGTCTTATGTCGTCTTGGGGGAAATAAAAAGATTGCGAAAAATTGCAGTCGTAATAATAACGTTAAAATATGAGAATGAAAATCAAAACTAGTATACCGATATTTCGACTGTGCGATGAAACTTGCGCAGAATTTTTCGACAGCATAAGACATCAATGGTGTCCATCGATTTACTGGCGATTTTTTGTTCGTGTTTTTCAATTGTTGTCCTCTTATGTGGTCAACGTTTTTTACTGTTTCGAAGATGCGCGCACTTTTTTAAGGTATAGCATAGATGACGTCACTGTTTCTGTCTTCATCTTCGACTCAGTTCGACTTTGATCGCTGTAAAAAAAAGCAAACACTCGAATAATTCGACCATAAAATTTTTATAAGCTAAAAACAAAAATTGGAAAAAGATTCATCTTGCTATAGATCCCCTCCTTTCCTCCTAACCTGCCATAGGTGTCATGAGACTTTTAAAAACTAATATCAGAAATGTTTCTCATGAACTGAGCAATTCAGGTCACCTCTTGTAAGTTGTAACCCCGCCTTTTTTAAATATTTTTCTACGTAACCACAGACAAAATATATGAGAACGGACAC
>FIZU01062098.1:0-13945 GCA_900064475.1 Pseudococcus longispinus
GAACTTTGAAAATTAAATTTTAAATATTTTGTCAGACTTTTTTGAACTTGAAAATTTTTTCAGATTTTTACTACCTTTTTGAAAAAAATTATTGAAATAATTCTGACTTTTAAACATTTTGTCGGACAAACGCAAACTTTTTAAATTGGAAAAAAAGTGGATACGCTGATGCATAGAAATTATTTGGAAATCAAACAAGGGGCAAAAGCATATAGAAATCTGGAAATTTTTCCAAGTCCAAAAAAGTCTGATATTATGTCTTAAAGTCAGCGTGACGAAATTTCGTCACATTTTCCGCGATATTATCCATAGCAAAAGCATATCCTATGCTAAAAATTCCGAAAAATTATTTTAAAAGCTCAAAAATTGCCCACAAATGGTTAAAAATTTTCCAAGTCCAAAAAGGTCTAAAAGTCAGCGTAGTATCTGAAATTTTCCAAATCCAAAAAGTCTGTCTGACGAAATATTGAAAAGTTACCCTGATTTCTAAAATTTTTCAAGTTCAAAAAGTCTAAATTATTTGTCTGACAAAATGTCTAAAAGTAAGCTTTACCTCTGAAATTTTTCAAGTACCTACAAAATATCAATGGAAATCTGAAAATGTTTCCAAGTCCAAAAACATCAGACAAAATGTCTAAAAGTCATCGTCAAGGAATTTCTTGACGAAATTTCGTCACGTTTCTCGCGGAATTACTATATCCTATGTTAATATGCTAATATCTCGAATAAAATGTTTCAATAATGTTTGAGAAGCATGATAACTTTCCCTCCGCTGATTTTTTTCATCAACATTGTAAACAGAATAGCATTTCATTCACGTAATCATGTTTGATTAATTTCTAAATTCAACCAAAATATTGCATCTCATAACTTTACTCATCAAAATATCTTCACGACGATGCCACATCACACGAATTCATGAAAATTCCAAAATCCAATCCAATTATCTTCGATCACCTTGCACATAATCCATTTTGCAACGGATTAAGTTACCTTACGCTACGAACTCATCAAAATCAGATTGCTGCTTTTTAATCAACACAATTTTCAGCTTCGATTTCACTCATATCTTCTCCCCATCACCATTCCAATACTATAAACCAGACGTACCACATGCGTTGAAATCGCTCACCCACCTACCCGCTCGACCCTCACATTGTAAAATCCTCTTGTCAAATTACTCTCAATTTGAACCCTTCGCTTGTGTTGACGTACGAGTATAAAACTCTAGATCGCACCCTTTCGAATACTCTCTTCCGCGGGTCGAACCCCAACACCGAGTGAAAAATTCCAAAAACTCGTACATTCCCATTGGCACGGTAGTAGAATGATACGACACCCCTATCCGCGGGAATCAGCATCTCATCTCTCGGTGTAATTTCATTCACCCCTTCATCTCCGATTCCACGTTGCAGCACGTAATAAACACAGACGATAATTACGCGGCGCGAGAAATAAACGTGGCGAAAGGCGAAAACACCAGTCAAAAACCCGCGAATACGATAGAAAATCCCGACGAGAGACGAAACAGGGTGATGAAGAAGGAGATCCGACACGAAGAAAGATAGCTTCGGTACGGCACGCTGATGCAAACGGTACAGCGAAAACGCCAACAACGAAGGCAGATCGTCGGAGGAAAAAAAGGGATATTCGGCACTCATCTGGTGGAAAATTTGCACACCGCGTCCTGCTCCGCCTTCGCGATACCTACTTCGATGTTTACCAGCTTGTAATTTACCGCCGACAAACGAATTCCATTTTTCTTAGTGTTTTTTTTTCGCCCTCTTTTTAACCGTGTATACCTCTGAGTGGCGTTTTCTCCCTGACAGCCCCGTCCCACGTAGCTCGGTTTCCGGTATTTTAATCAACGCGCGCCATCGCCAGGTCGACTGTAGTTAGTTTGCTTAGTGTTTTCGTTTTATTTTTTTGCTCGCCTGCCCGATGCCCGCGTTTGACGTTTGTTCTGACAAGCTTGAAGCTTTCGTACTTCCGTGCTCAGATACAGCCGCGTATTAGCCTGTTGTTTTGAGAGAGAATTTTTGGTTAACGTTTGGCCGAAAATACACGTAAGGTAGACGGTTGATCTGGAAAGTCGACTTTATCTGGCATATTTGCAGTAATGAGGTCATATCTCAAAGAAAGTTTCTTTTTTTTCGTTTTTGGTCTCGACTTTCCTTGCTTTATCGCCCCGTGATGGCAGTTTTTTTTAAATTTCAGTTCCTTCGTCGAGAAAAACGATAATGTTATGACTCAAGATCGAGAAATGTTGGAAATGTTTGAGTGAAATGAAGCCATATCTCAAAAAAAATTAATCACAGAAAACAACACGAAATCAACTCTTAACGCTCGGTTGCTTGAACTAATCAATTAAGACCTAATTAATTATATCAGTTTTTCAAAGGCGGCCCACGTTGGGTGCCCTACAAAAAGTTGTAATTATTACCCAAATGGACTCCTCGTATTCTTAAGATACTAGATCCACGTTAAAATTTAAACAAAATTGAATGTGTCATTTCAAAAAGGACATACGTATACACAGGGATGTTCAGACGAGCGGGGTCACGGTCTCCTCAAAATTTTGAATAGAATGTGAAAGTTTATGTTTTTTTATCTCTAGAATTCATTTCTGAAATCAAAAAGGTTATGGCAAGGTTGAAGAAGAAAAAGGAAGAAGGACCAAAAATCAACGAAAAATTTAGTGATGAAAAATCGATCAAGTAGAATCTGCCCATTTCCTTAATTTTGGTTAAATTTTCCAATTTTTCTAATGTAACGATATAACTGTGAAGATGGAGCATAGAACATCAATGTGTTTGTAGGGTGGTCTACAAGAAACTCGATGGTTTTGAAAATGAAAAAAAAGGTGTAGCAGACAAGCCGCTACTTGAGAGCCGAAGTTTTAATTAAACTCGTATCATATACTTTTCATTTTCAGTATTAGTTTTGGAAATCCAGTTTTGGTTTTAGTTTTGACTTGCCCTCAAACTCCCAAGGCTTCGTCCAAATGCCTGTTGTTTTCTCTTTGCTTCTTCCGTTCAATGGTGGCATCACGCACAAGTTGCCTGTTATTTTCGCTTTGCCTTTTAATGTTCAATGGAGGCTATGCCCCCAAACCCCCAGGGATTCGCCCAATGTACCTTTTCTCTCTATATTCTTTCTGATAAAAAAGTACTTCGCCTCCAAACGCCTAGTACAGGCGTTGCATCCTAACCTGTACTGAAGTTTCGCCAAAAATGAGCCTCCCCCCCCCAATTTGGGCCCCAAAAGTCAAAACCACCAAGAAACACTTCAGTGACCTCTATCGACTCTACATACCAAATTTTGACTTCCTAGGTCATTTGGATTTGGCTGTGGCCTGATCAACGTACTTTGAACCCCCCAAAAAAAACACCGCAAATTTTCGATTTTTGACCCTACACAAAGGTCAAAAGGAGTTCAAAAGGAAAAATCCCCAAAAGGCACATCAGTGACCTCTACCAACCCTACATTCCAAGATTTGGCCTCTAGGTCATCTGGTTTGGGCTGTAGCCTGAGCAACTTACTATTACAGACCGGAAAAAACATGAAGATTCGTGATATTTGACCCTAAATAAGGGTCAAAAAAGACCCAAAAGTTGAAACTTACAAAACGTACATCAGGGGCATGAACTAAACCTACCACAAAATTTTGGATCCTCTAGCCCTATTTGCAAGGCCTGCAGGCTGTTCAACGTGAAAAAAATTACCCCAAAATGCAGTTTTTGGGCCCTAAAAAGAGGTGGGGACAACCTAGGAAGCTGAAATTTTTATATGTAAGGGATAATTTGAATCCTCGTTGCTAGTGCGAATTTCAAAATTTTTTGCCCCTTACAACCCTTGGTGGAGTTTCTCTAAAAAAGAACCTCCCTCCAAATTTGGGGTCCAAAAGTCAAAACCACCAAAAAACACTTCAGTGACCTCTATCGACTCTACATACCAAATTTTGGCCTCCTAAATCATTTTATTTGGGCTGTAGCCTGATCAATGTACTTTGCACCCCCAAAAAAAACACGGGAAATTTTCAAATTTTGACCCTACACAAAGGTCAAAAGTAGTCCAAGAGGTAAAATCTCCAAAAGGCACATCATTCACCTCTACCAACTCTACATTCCAAATTTTGGCCTCTGGGTCTTTTGGTTCGGGCTGTAGGCTTCATAACATACTATTAGAGACCGGAAAAAACATGAAGATTTGTGATATTTGACCCTAAACAAGGATCAAAACAGGCCCAAAAGTTGAAACTTACAAAAGGCCCATCAGGGGTACGAACTAAACCTACCAAACATTTTTGGACCCTCTGGCCCCATTTGCAAAGCCTGCAGGCCGTTCAACGTGAAAAAAATTACTCCAAAATGCAGTTTTTGAGCCCTAAAAAGAGGTGGGGACAACCTAGGAAGCAGAAATTTTTATATGTAAGGGATAATTTGAATCCTCATTGCTGGTGCAAATTTCAAAATTTTTTGCCACTTACAACCCTTGTTGGAGTTCCTCTAAAAAAGAACCCCCCTCCAAATTTGGGCTCCGAAAGTCAAAACCACCAAAAAACGCTTCAGTGACCTCTATCGACTCTACATACCAAATTTTGGGCTCCTAGGTCATTTGATTTGGGCTGTAGCCTGATCAATGTACTTTGCACCCCCAAAAAAAACACGGGAAATTTTCAAATTTTGACCCTACGCTAGGGTCAAAGGATGCCCAAAAGTTGAAACCTACAAAAGAGACATCAAGAGCATGAACCAAACCTACCTCAAAGTTCTAGGCCCCATAGCCTCATTTGGGGGCCCTGCAGGCTGTTCAACATAAAAAAATGACTCCAAAATTCAGTTTTTGGGTCCTAAAAAGGGAAGGGGGCGACCTAGGAAGCTGAAATTTCACCATGTTGGAAATGATTTAGATTCTCATCGCTGGTAATAATTTCAAAAATGTTTGCTCCTTACACTCTTTGCTGGAGCCCCTTCAAAAAGAGGTCTCTCCCCAAATTTTGAGTTTGGGTCCCAAAATTTTCAGATGTGGAATTTCTACACCTAGGAAACTTCATATCGCCATTTTGATCTCATTTGGCCCATTGGACTCGGTGCTGGGTGTCCAAAAATAGCGGGAATATGATCAAAAGTGGTCCCACCCCTACTTCAAAATCAGGGCCTAACCCAATAGTCGTCTATTTTTAATTTGAAAAATTCGACTAAAAAAAATCATACTTTTTTAATTGAAAACATGGTTTTTGGCCAAACTAAGGATGTTATGAAAAAAATGTTGAGAATCGAAAATGTAGAGCTTTAAATTCTCTATTCGCAGTAGGCGATTGGTTTTTTCTAGAAGGGTTAGTTTTTATTATTTTTGCATTCAAAGTTCAAAATTTGATGAGAATTGTTTACGTTCGAATTACAGAAAGAATTTCAAGCTCTACAATTTTTGGCTAAATTTTCTATAAATATGAATTTTTTGGCCAAACTAAGAGTCCTACAAAAAAATGTTGGGAACCAAACTTGTAGAACTAAAAATTCTCTTTCTACAATATGTGGTTAGTTTTTTTCTACGAGACTTCATTTTCGAGATTTTTGCAGACAACTTTTTTTTCATTTTCAAAACCATCAACCTTTTATGTGGGTCACCCTGTATATCTAAATGTGCTTAAATTCATTTGAAGCAACTTGAGTTTGTATTATTCCAAAAAAATTGAATCCAATTAGACCAATTTTTCTCTAAATTTATCTCCCTTCAAAACTGCAGTACCACTATCTCAAAGATGCAAAATCGCACCCTTCGTTTTCCAAAATCCAATTCCCAAACAATCCCAACCCCTGGTTACATTTTCGATAATTTTACACACACAAATGTACTTTACACTTCCATATCCCGAGCTATTTCCGAAGCTGCTTTGTCACCGCGAAATTGAACATCGAACACATAAAAATTTCACAACGTACATCGCGCTGGGCGCTAATTGACCTCGCGTACCTTTTAAATAATTCCCACCGCGGACATTAACGCTTTAAATTATGTGTTCGTTTCGATTTCAAAGAAAGGAAACACGACCGCACTGCGAACAGCTCTTCGTGCTGGCTGGTAATCGTATTTCTCAAATGTATACTAAACAATCGAAGCAGTATACGGACAAAAGTTTATATAGTTCGTCGTCGTGCGTGGTTTTTATACTCGTACCAAATACAAATTCGATAACGTTAACGAAAAAATACCACAGATTCGATTAATTACCTGTTTTTTTTATTCCGTCTCGATTTCGTTGCTTCTTCTGTATCCGTATCATGGTTCGCTCGTTTGTAAAATTTTCTCCATTTTCCTCCCTTTTTTTTTAATGCCAAATTGATCGTCTTCTTTTTCCTGCAGGAAAAAAAATAAATTCGTTTTCATAATACTCGACTACGATTCGTGTAACACAAAGTAAACAAAATGTACGTCGAATACCAATACATAACTCGAAGCAAACTCTGCGCTGGGTCGTTCTTATGGTAACAAGGCAGCGATAGGGATAAGGGTAAGTAACTTGTAGCTCGCCTGTATCGAACCATCGACGATATTAAACCGCACCACGCCGCTAAATTAAATCGTTTCCTAATATCTAAATTAACCGAAAAGCGAACGCCTCAAAGAGAAGGCAAAATAACCGCACAACCGCAAGCTTAAAAATAACCGTAGCAATTTTCGCCAAATAATCGAGAAATTTTCACAATCTGGTGGAAATTTTCCAACGATGGAATGCCCATCAGCAGTCGAGTGAATCGTCGGATACCGGGTGCGTTTTTTTCAACCTAATTTCTTTTTCGGAATAGTTTTCGAAGACCTTTTTTTTTTCATCCGTGTGCAACGTAGACCGGAATATTCGCAAATTACTCGCGAAACGGTACAGTTTCGGAAAGAAGAACGAAGCAGGGGAGAAGATCGACCCTCGGAGGATGCAGGATAGCCATTGTTATCGCGCCAGCTTCGGATAAAATTATTATTAAATTTGCTCGACGACCGAGGCCCGTCCATTGGCTCGTTTTCGCGTCCGCCGTCCACCCAAGTAAATTTCTAGGGCAAGAGGGGAGGAAAAAAAACCGCACGAGCGAGCGGATAAATCTGCTCGCGATAATTAGGATAAACTTTTCTCGCGGTTATTTGTTGTTGTAAATTAACCGCGCGTACGAGGATGCGAAATTTTCGACGGCCAGCAACCCCCTCCCTTCTGATGTGCGTAAAAGTTGCGACGACGTCGACGAAAACTTTTGTTGCGTTGTGGTTTATGGAATCGCGATGTGTAGCTAGCTACGTATGCGGAGCAAGTCGTCGCTAGTGTGAGCCTAGCTTTTCATAACCTAATGAAATGTGATATATGGTTTGGTAATGTTTGGCGGGGACACGGTGAGATGATGGTGCGAAGTTGACACGTGTTTAAATTGCACTCGTTGTCGTCTCCGACACAAGTGAGTGTCTGTAGAATACCCCTTCTTGAATGTAATACGAGTATGAGCCATGAGGCTTATGGTATTCGAATTATTTGGCTCGATAAATGTGCCAGAGTGACGTAATTGCGCCAGAATTAAAATGACACCTGTAAAAAATTGAAAAGACAACCGAATAGGTACATGAGGGTATTTAAAAAATTTTTAAGATTGGGGAGTGAGCCCCCCTTGATCTTCTCTCTATCACCAAAAACTAATCTCAGAATTTTTTCAAATTTTTTGAACAAAATTAAACTGGCGCCCACGAGCCTCAAAGTTTAACATGGGATTTACATAAGGATTTTAAGTTGAACACTTCATTTTTGAAAAACACCATTTTAAAATAAACTTTCAGTATCGCAATTAAATATACTAAAAGTAGGTAAAATTCCAAATATTTCGCGAAAAAAAATTTTTCCAAATTAAAAATTGAATTTTTGGAAGGGGTTCAAAAAATATGGAATTTTTAAAATGAAATTATTAATTTTTTTCGGGTGGAATGTTCTTTTTTTCAACATTTTTCATTATTTTCTTCAATTTTTTAAACCAAACTTCAAAATTGAATTTTTAGCAGGGGTTTTCTAAACTAATGCATTTTCCAAAATTTATTGATATTAATTTTTTTAATCATTTTTTTTACACTTTCTTGTTGAAAAAAATTCAAATTGAAAATTGATTTTGGCAGGGGTGCGAAAAATACGGAATTTTTCAAAAATTTGTCGACAGTTAATTTTTCAATATTTCTTCCAAACAATTTCAAATTTAACACTCATTTTTCAACACTTTTTTCGAACAATCAGGGCAAATAATTTCTTGATGTTCTTGCACACAGCGGAAAATAAAATCAACCTTAAAAATTCTGTATTTTTCATACATCTGTCAAATTCAATTTTCAATTTGAATTTTTTTTAACAAGAAAATGTGAAAAAAATGATTAAAAATTATTTTGGAAAATGCTTTACTTCGGAGAATTCCACATTTTTCGAACCCGTGTCAAAATCAATTTTCATTTGAATTTTTTAAGCAAGAAAGTGTGAACAAATAAAATTTCCTTCATCTTTAAAAATTCCACATTTTTCGAACCCCTGCAAAAAAAATTTCAATTTGAATTTTTTTAACAAAAAATTTGAAAAAGTTATTAAAAAAATTAATGTCAACAAATGGAAAATGCATTGCTATGGAAATAATTTTTCGAACCCCTGTCAAAAAAAATTTCAATTTGATTTTTTTAAACAAGAAAGTTGTTAAAAAAACTATTAAAAAATTTAGGTGATAAATTTTGAAAAATCCTTTACCATAAAAAATTCCACATTTTTCGAATCCCTGTCAAAAATTTTTTCAATTTGACAGTGTGAAAAAAATGATTATAAAAATTAGGTGATAAATTTTGGAAAACCCTTCACCTTAAAAAATTCCAAATTTTTCGAACCCCTGTCAAAAAATTGTTCAATTTGAAAGTGTGAAAAAATGATAAAAAAAATTAAATGATAAATTTTTAAAATTTCCTTTACATCAAAAAATTCCACATTTTTCGAACCCTCGCAAAAAAAATTTGAATTTGAATTTTTTTAACAAAAAATTTGAAAAAAAGTGATTAAAAAAATTATTGTCAACAAATGGAAAATGCATTGCTATGGAAAATCCCTCATTTTTCAAACTCCTACAAAAAATTCAATTCTGAAGTTTGGATAAGGTGAAGAAAACAATGCAAACTGTTGAAAAAACTTTTGAAAATCTCATAAAATTCATAAAAAATGATGCAAAAGTTTCGGAAAAGTAACAAAAATCATATAAAAAGTTGAAAAAATGCTGAAAATTTCATAAAAACATTAGAAAATGTTACAAAAGTTGTGAAAAAGTAATGAAAAATATCACAAAATTTGAAAAAAAAATTGAAAATCTCATGAAATTCATAGAAAATTTTGCAAAAAGTCATGAAAAATAACAAAAATAATCTGAAAAATTGTACAAAAATTTTAAAAAGTTGCAAAAATCGTAAAAAAGTAACGAAAAGTATCTGAGAAGTTATAAAAAATTGTTGAAAACCTCATGAAATTCATTTCAAAAAAAAAGTTGCAAAAGTTTTAAAAAAACGAAAATCATCTACAAAATGTATAAAAAAAATTTAATTTTCAGATTTCCATTAAAGTCATTGAAAATTTTGTGAAAAGGAAAAAAGATCATAAAACTCCTTGAAAATTGGGTTAAAAGTTCTTCAATATTCATACAAATCAGAATCACCCATTAAAAACTTTGTTTAAAGGGTCAAAAACAATCATAAAAAGGATCAAAAACCTCGTAAAAATTGCAAAAATATTCCTAAAAATTGTTTAAAAAGTGTTGTAAAAGTGGCTGAAAAGTCATAAAAAATGTTGTAATATTCACAAATTTTCAAAAAAATCATCAAAATTTTGAGAAATGTAAAAATTCTAGCAGTTCTTACAAGATTTTTGACAGATTTTATAATTTTAATGACAGTTTGGACAATTTTTATAATTTTATGGTCATTTTTACGATATTTGTACCCATTTTTATAACAATTTCAATAATTTTTATACCTATCATTTTCAACAATTTTTACAATATATCCACCGATTTTTATGAAATTTCTGACCATTTTAACAACATTTTTCACACAAGTTTTTTTTTTTTACTGATTCAATTCATTTTCGATAATTTTTTGAAAATCCCCCCTCCATGAAAAATGGGGGGGGGGGAAGCTCAAAACTTTTTCAATCATTTTTTACATCAAGAGATACCATCTAAGGTGTTTAGAAAAAAGTAGATAGAGTGGAAATAGAAATATTCGGGGGGGTTCAAGCCTCCATTTGCGAGGAGTTATTTTAAATGAATTTTCTTGCATTTAAAACCATTTTCTTACATTTTAAAATCACTCCAAGGATATCTGACCAACTACAACTGTACTTCAAACGATCAACTCTCACTCCTCTCACAACACTGAATTTCCACATTTTCCTTCCTTCGTAATTTGAGCTCGTAGCAACGAAATTAATCGACAAATCAGTTCACGTCGCCAATATATCTCATTACTTGACCAACATGTTTGGGTGATCCAACACCCTCCACGTACGACACGTAAGCATTATTTTGGTAAAATCTATCGATAGGTATCGTGTCTAAATTACTATTTTAAATCACCAGCCCTTCTTACCCCACCTTAGCCGCCAATACCAGCGTAATATAATTTAGCCAATGCCAAACGATGAAAAGTTAGCCGGCAAGCGGTCGTCGTATCGTTTATACTCGTCATTACGATAACAATTACGCGTCGACGCCTGATCCCGACGATATACGAACGAGTACACGCGGTAAAAATTAAAATCACGTTTGAAATGGTGCACCGTTCACGCATTATTCGCATTTATACCTTTCTCGCTCTCTCTTTCCACCCTTTCCTTTCCTTTCGGTTTCCGTATATTATACGGAGGAGCGTGTAACATTCGTTTGAAATAAATTATCATTACGGTGGCAGCATTTTCGGCACACCGCCTTGCCCCCCACTTCCAAACCTCCCCAAAATCTCACTTTAAAAGCATCGAGCTTCGAGCTGCGAATTATTTATTTAATGACCTCGGCCCCGACGTTACGCGTTCTTCGTTAAATAGTTCGCGATTAAATGTTTCGCCATGAAAACGGCTCGCCGAAAATTCGCCACTTTAGTGACGAATGATCGGGGGCTCGTGGATAAAGAGATGGTGGTTTCATAAATATCGTGTATTATCCCTCTCTAACTCGCCGCTCTTTCTTCTTATTTTGGATAATCTTCAACGATGAAAATTTTTCGCCGCCGTATTTCGCACATTGTAAGGATTAAAGTGGAGAATTAGACGCGATGAGGCTCGATTTCGCATTCGCTTCTGTTTTTCTTTCATATTCTTCTTATATTTTAATACGATTCTTAGTCTTCTTCTGTTTCGGTTGAAATTCTCCACTTTGATACTAAAAATAAAGTTTTTAGTTTCCCCGCGCAGTCATTTCTTTCGTGATAAGCTTTGACTCTTGCCTTGGTTTTAGTTCAATTTTCGCATTTGCTCAATTTGATTTGAAGTACCTTCAGTGATGAAAAAATCATGCGTGTAGTTTCAATTTTGTAATATTTGTTCAAGACTTCATGAAAATTAATCAATGTTAGAATTGGTGAAAAAATCATTAAAAATGTCTAAAATGGAGAAAAAATTGTTGAAAATTTCAAAAAATTTTAAAAATATTGCATTAATGGATAAAAAGTAAGGAATATTATTTCGAAAATTGTAAAAAAATTCAAATTTTTATAAAAATAATTAAAACATTTTGAAAACTGGTAAAAATTCCATAATGATTACTGAAAACGGGGTGAAACTGGTTAAAAAGTAATAAAAATTATTTGAAAAATTGTAAAAATAGTAGAAAGTTTCATGAAAATGAGTGAAAGTTTTGTAAAATTGGCAACAAAAGTCATCAGAACTTGACTACACATTGTCAACGATTTTTACAGATTTTCCAACGGTTTTTACTAATTTCAGATTATTTTTTGTTATTTATTTACGACTTTTGCAACATTTTGTACGAATTTTATCAATATTTCATCATTTTTTAAAACTTTTTGGCCTATTTTTATACGTTTTTCATTACTTTTGTCATGTTTTCAATGCATTTTCAAACAGTTTTTATAACTTTTTAAATTTTTTTCCAATACTTTTTCATCAATTTTGTGATATTTTCAATAATTTTTGTAGATTTTTCAACACTTTTTAAAACTTTAAAAAAAATATTACATGAATTTTCCCACGACTTTTGCAATATTTTCTATAAATTTTATGAACTTTTTAACTACTTTTACTTCGGGTTCAAACAATTTTTGAATTTTTTGAATGATTTTTTCACTGCTTTCTCAAAATTTTTAATGAAATTTTCGTCACTTTTTCATAACTTTTGTAATATTTTTCAACGTTTTTATAAAATTTTCAACATTTTTTTTTCAAATAATTTCCGATAGTTTTTCAAAACTTTTGCAACATTTCCTATAGATTTCGTGAGATATTCAACAGTTTTTTTTTTGCAAATATTGAGATACTTTTCGTTATTTTTCACGACTTTTGCAACATTTTCTATGAATTTTATCAGATTTTCAAAAGTTTTTTTTTTTACAAACTTTGGTACAATTTTTATTACTTTTTCAACAGTTATTTGATAGTTTTAAAATTTTTAAAATCTTTTATGCCATTTTCTACTTTTTAAACAAATTTTCAGACTATTAACATAGGATATGTTTTTGTGATGACCAAAACGAAAAATTTCCTGACGAAATTCCGTCACGCTGACTTTTTAGACAATTTGTCAGACTTTTTTAGACTTGGAAAAAATTTAAGATTTCTGTTTTTTTTTGGCGTTGGAAAATTTCAGAATTGTCAGACAAACACTTCAGACTTTTTGGATTAAAAAAATTTAGAAATCACTGAAATTTTTCGACTTTTTGTAAGACATTTTTGGACTTGGAAAAATTTTAAGATTTTTTTTTGGTTTTTTGAACTTACAAATTTTAGAATTCACTCCAAATTTGAGACATTTTGTCAGGCATAATTCTTGAGATTAGAAAATTCTAAGATCTCACTGACTTTTAGACATTTTGTCAGATAAACAATTTAGACTTTTTGAACACTGCAAATTCATCATGATGACTTTTAGACATTTAGTCACACTTTTTTGGACTTGGAAATATTTTCAGATTTCCATTGACTTTTTGAACTTGGAAAATTTTTAGAGATAATGGTGACTTTTGGACATATTGTCGCTGACTTTTAGACATTTTGTCGAAGTTTTTGGACATAGAAAATTTTTAATAATTCAAATGAGTTTTTGGACTTGAAAAATTTTAACCCCAAATTTAAAAAAAAAAAATCAACAAAATTTGGGGCTTGTGGGGGGGGGGCTTGGGGAGGGTCCTATCAAAAAATCAAGGCGATATTCGAACTCGGCGCTATAAAAAACATGACAAACAATACGCCACACAACTTTTTTGATTTTGTTGATTTTTTTCAAAATTTGGTGCCTGTGGGACTTGGGGAGGGTCCTATCAAAAAATTAAAGCGATATTCGGACTCAGCGCTATAAAGAACATGACAAATAATATGCCACGTAACTTTTTTGATTTCGTTGATTTTTTCAAAATTTAAGGGGTTGTGGGGGGCTTGGGAAGGGTCCTATCAAAAAATTAAGGCAATATTCAGACTCAGCGATATCGAAAATGTAACAAACGATATGCTACACGTTTTTCTTATTTTTTTAAATTTTAGTCAAAATTTTGGGGCGAAGTGCCCCCTCAGGGGTTCTGAGATCCCACAACAAAAATGCATTTTTTCAATGTAGCACAAAAATATCTCTTTGTAGAAATTTTTGCTGATTTTTAAATTATAGCCCTGGAATTGTGTAAGCTCTTGAAAGTTGAGCTTTTCTCAAAAAAGTTCAACTTTCAATTTTTGAAACTT
>FIZU01062118.1:0-14811 GCA_900064475.1 Pseudococcus longispinus
AAGTCCAAAAAAGTCTGACATACGTGGACAAAAAATTTGGACAAAAAAATGGACACTTCTTTAGGATTGACCCCAGCCATTAGACATATCCATGTCAAAAAGTCTTCGCCATTTCCATACTACCCATGAAACTATAGAACAGGATATGCTTTTGCTCATTGATTTTTTCAAGTCCAAAAAGTCATTTGAATTCTGAAAAATTTTGCAAGTCCAAAGAAGCCTCACAAAATATCTAATAGTCGTCGTAACGGATTTTCGTGTGTGAATTTCGTAATGAATTTTTTTTGAAAAATTTTGCAAAGTCCAATTTCAAGCACAAAAAATCGGTCGAAATCTGAAAAATTTTCCAAATTTAAAAAAGTCTGACGAAATATCTAAAAGTCAACTTTAGGTGAAAAGCTGTCTGATAGAATGTCTGATTTGAACTTTCTTGAAATTTTAAGTCTGTAAAGTTGAAATTTTCCAAATTCAAAAATTCATTTGGTTTCTTAAAAATTTTCAGTCCAAAAAAGTCCAACAAAATGTCTGAAAGTCAGCGTGATCTCTGAAATTTTCCAAGTCCAAAAACTCTGCCTTACAAAATGTTGGAAAGTTGCCCTGATTTCTAAAATTTTCTAAATTCAAAGAGTCAAAATTGTTTGTCTGACATAATGTCTAAAAATTAGCATTATCTCTGAAATTTTCCAGAAATTCATTGGAAATCTGAAAATTTTTCCAAGTCCAAAAAAGTCTGAGAAAATATCTAAAAGTCAATCTCTGAAACTTTCCATGTCAGCGAAGTCTGCCTGACAAAATCAAAGTCCAAAAATTCATTTGAATTCTTAGAAATTTCCCAAGTTCAAAAAATTGACAAAATGTCTAAAAGTCAGGACGATGTCTGAAATTTTCCAAGTCCAAGAAGCCTGCCTGGCAGAATGACTGAAAATTACCCTAATTTCTAAAATTTTCCAAGTTCAAAAAGTCAGTGGAAATCTGAAAATTTTTCCAAGTTCAAAAAAGTCTGACCAATTCTTGCTTGAATGGGCATTAAATCGCGGCTTTTAATTCCCCTAACTCTGATATTCTAAAATAGGTACTTCATTGACAGCTCTATGCCTTTTCATGCAGAGCTATAAGTAGCTTGAAATTTGAACTTGTCAAATACTTATCAATTTCGATATTGAAATTTTAAATTTGAATTTGATTTTTCCTTCTGGAAAAGCAATGTTGCTACATTTCGGGAGGGAAATTGCGTCCTATCGTTTTTGCCCTTATTTCGGCTTCGATTCGACGTTGAAAAAAAAAGCTCGCGAATCCTCGGGCAAACTTCTCGAATCGTTCGATCTTTAAATAATCGGACTTGGATCGCGAAAAAGATGGAAGACGGATAAATCTCGCTAACAATTTTCTTACCACTCGCCAGGCTCAAGGTGCACTGAACAGCTGCGTGCTCGGTAACACGACGATATTCGCGGAATCGCCGGCCGAGAACGAAGTACACTCGCTACTGCAACAGTTGAACCAGCAAAGCACGTCTGCGGCGGCGGCCGGCCAAAATTGGTCTCGCGGCGGAGCGGGCGGCGGCGGAGCCGGAGGCTCCGTGAGCGGAGCCGGTGGACAAGGCGGCGTCAATCAAACCGCCAAGCAGATGCAGCAGAATTCGCAGGCGGCGGCGGCTGCGGCCGCTGCAGCAGCAGCCGCGGCAGCCGGCGCCGGCGGACCTACGGACGCGTGGGGTTCGAACGCGGCGGCGGCCAATCCCAGTCAGCTGTGGTCGTCGGCACTATGGGGCGCTCCGCCAGGCGGCCTAGAAACACCGGATCCGCATCGTGCCACGCCATCGTCTCTCAACTCGTTCCTACCGGGTGATCTATTAGGCGGCGAAAGTATGTGAAGATGAGACTTCTCCTTCTACGACGACGGCGACGACGACGCGTCTTCATCTACCAGCGAGTTGTACGTCTCTACATCCACCGTCGAGTCAGTCGTCATCATCGGTCATCAGATCCCAGTCCGAAGCTCGTAACATCATCGGTAAAATTTTTTCTCCTCTGCTCGTTCTAATTGTTTTAGTAGCGTGTGTATTATTGTAATTTTGTACGTAGCACCCCGCCCCACCTCCCCCCATTCCCCTCACTACTTTTGTGTGTACCTTTGTCGTATGTGTAACGTATCGTTTTCTCCAACGTTCGCTCGCTCGTTCGTTCATCATCATCATCATCTTTATCATCATTACTATTATTGTCATTTGTCGTCGGACGATATTACGAAGAAAAGAAGTACGCAGCCATGCACGCAAATATATCGTTGCTGTTCCCGTTTCTGGTATTTTCCACAGCCCGGATCTTATATTTTACTCTACCGATTCGTACTACGCAGCCGGAACCGTTGCCGGCTCGATTTTATCCATACCCGAATATTTATCCCGTTGTTTTATCGACGTCGATCCGTATTTTTGCGGGTCGACTTTTTAAAAAAACAATATTCAAATCACGTTGCAATCGCCCATCATCGAATTCCAGAATAATCGCAGCGGCGGAGAATAATTTTAACGTCGATAATCCGGCAATCCGGTTCGATGGCGACGATTTGTTTGTGTACGCGAGTGTGTGTTGTGTGTGGATTTACTTGAAGCTACCTACGTGTGTACCAATTCACTACTACTACAATATGTATCGTGGTGATGTCAAAAAAAAAAAAAAGCGTGTACTTTAATGTGTGTAATTCGCCTCTGTTAACTACTACGATCATGCCTGCCATAACTCGCAATTAGTTGTTGTGTTATTATTATTAATTTTTTCTCTGTTTTGTTTCTTTTTTCCTTTTTTCCTTTTTTTTTTTTTTTTTTTTTTTTTTTTTTTTTTTTTTCTTTTTTTCTTTTTTTTTTTTTTTTTTTTTTTTTTTTTGTTTACGAGTAAATACGTACGAAGTCTTTTTTTTTGCGCCTAAACTTTATATATGGTTATGTGTACTAACGATGTTACAAATGTAAGAATAGTGAAGAATGATAAATGAAATTTACGATAAAATTATAAAAAAAAAACTGAAAAAAAGAGCAAAAAAATTTTATTTTTATTACACGATAAGTTACATGAAATTTGATATTTTTTAAGATACATTGATCTTGATAGTATTTGATAAAATCGTTTTTGTTTTTACCAATGAGATATATATAGATATACTTTTTTTTAGGTGTTTAAGAACAAACATGAATACCAGTACCATTAATTTTAATTTTTAAAAAAATTTCTAATATAAAAGTGTTAGCTGTATAATTTGTTTGCCTGATTATTTAATTCTACTACTTTTTTTTTTCTTTTAATGTATAATTTTTCGTCGAGTACGTGTTATTACAGTAATTTATCTGTCGTGTAGTTGTGGTTACCTGCGTGTCACGTTTGATGTGTTTTTTTTTTGTTTTTACTTTTTTTTCGAGAGAGAATGGCGCGGTTCGGTTTTATTTATTTATCTATGTGCGGTGGTATTTGTAGTGCGAAGATTCCTGGTATCGTGGCGCTTCTGTTCTCCGAACGAGTTTATCCAAAATCGTAGATAATCAATTTTCGAGTACTGTTCGTCCTCTGCTCCGCCAAATATTTCTCGTGTTCTCGAATGATTAGTTAGTACGGTGAGAAATAGATTTACGTCGTTCAAAGCGCATTTCGAGATCTCGATTGGTCTTTCGCAGACGTACAGTTCGGGGGGTAAAATGTGAAATTTTCTAAATTAATGTTCGAGCTAAAATCGCAGAAAAAGGCCGAAGTTTTCGATAACGTTGATTTCAAATCGGACGTTCGAGTTGCATTTTTCGTTCGGATGAGATTTTATCCAGCCAACTCGCCGGAAGTATAGAAGCGTCAGTGTGTGCTGGTGTGTATGTGATACGTTGACGTGTGCAGAAAGAGACGTCGCCTCCGTCGCCATTCTGTAATTTTTTTTTAGAAGAGAAACGTGATAGGCAAACGAACCGGTTACAACCGAAATACTTAGCGCTAAGTCGCGAATGTCTTTGTGTTTTTTTCTTTTTGTTTTGTTTTTTTTTCTCCATTTTTTTTTCGTGTTTTAAAACGTCATGCAAACGATTATTTTTCGATTACGAAAGAAAAAACAATGTTTTATTTTTTAACTTTCCTCTTCTTTATAATAATGTTAGATTAAAAGAAAAACAATTTAATAAAATTACGATTTATTTATTTATTATTTTTACTTATGTAATTGTGTAATTTTATTACGTGTTTTTTCCTTTCTCTTTTATTTAAGCCGCGTCGTTGACTCACGCGGTAGTATATTTTATTCTAGTTAATTAAAGAGACGTTGTTATGTAAGACGATACTGTATTTTTTTTGTGATTTTAAGCGAGTTTATTTATGTTCAATTGGTAAAGTGGTCGGAGTGCCCTCCTGCCCCCTCCCACAACTCACGTGTCTCTTAATTGGCCGATTTTTATTTTACAATATCTCGGAAAATTTTCAAATCAAAGGGTAATTTTTTTATAACGATTACTGATTTTTTTCCCCCACCACTTAGTGCAGTTTTTTGTTTTTTTTTCTGGGTACCTCTCTCTCTCTCTCTTCTATCTGTCTCTCTCTCCCTTCTCGTAAGCACTTAACGTGATGAATACGGATAAGTTGACGTTTTTTTTTGTGTATGTGCAAGAATACCTACCTTTCATTGAGGGGTGGGGGCTCTACTCCTCGCTGACCTCCCTTTTTACATACATATTCTATGTGTTGCTAACCGGTGAAATCAATTATGTGGTACAAAATGACTCGAATCAACTTTTTTTTTGTTACCTCGTATCAGTTCGTACAACGTGGATAATTTCATATAGATTATACCTAATTACCTTTGTATCTATAATTTTTACGAACAAATCGAAAAAATTTAGTCCACATAATGGAGAAAAATAGTTGGAAAAAAGAAGATACATAGGTGTTTGAATTCTGGGTAGGTTTTCCCCCTCTTCTAATTACGATGTGCGTGTGTATGTTTGTATGTATGTGTGCGCGTGTGACAAGAGCTTTTATTAAATTTAATTTTAAATATTTGGTTATATTTGTATATCGTTAACAATATTTAATGTGATTGAAAAGTTTAAAGATAGTGATTATTATTAATTATTTTATTTGATTCTATTTTTTTTTTTTTTTAAATTGAAATTGGGAATATTGTTTCTAATCTACCTAGTCTGTTGATTTTCTTTCTTTTTTTTTGTTTCTAATTTGACCGGAATATGTATTCCCTTTTCGAGACGATTGCACTGTTAATTACCTTTTTATTTGATACGTTTATATTCATTGTTCTTCATATCATAACACTGTTTTGAAAAGCATTTGTAATATTACGGTTATAATTTTAGGTAAATTTTTTCTCTTTTTTTTTCTCTTATGGTATATTTGTTAAGTCGTACCAAGGGTGATTTTCCTTTTTTCGTTTCGTTTCGCAATCGGTGCCAAGTTTTGAATTCGTGAATGAGAGAGAGGAAGGGGTTGCCTAAGCGTTGTATCGGGGTTTTTTTTACGAAATTGACGATCTATCGAGATTATTTTTCGGGAATTTTGTAGATGAAATTGTGATTTCTTTCTCTTTTTTTTTTTTTAATAAAATTGGAAAGAAAATTATTAAATTTTGTGGAATAGTTATTCGGGTGTTTTTTTTTTAAACTGTTGGAAGGTGTCGAATCGAATTTGGCATCGATGGTTACCTCTTAAGCTAATATACCTAATAGTTTTTACGTGTACGAAGAGTGACAACGCTCGATTCCACTTGCGTTGGTCGCTGCAACGTATGCGATATCGGTCTGGTCTTGAAATAGTGTTTCTTTCGCATACCTGGTGTATACTATAGTAGTGTAATCGTATGTAATTATGGTGTTATCGATATAGTAATAGTTGGTACTATCTGCGGTGATGTTCGTTGACGAGACGATGCCGCGACTTGGTTACTTATGCCGAATGGGCGAAAAGGGCGAAGGACAATCGTACGGGTGTACCGTTGAGACTCAGTCCACAGTATTAAATTTGGTTACCAATTTAAAAATATAATTTTATTTCCAAGTAGACCCGTTTTGCGTAATAAGGGCGATGTGACTTATGTCGAATGATGCAATCGAAAGACGATAGTAATGCTGCAAATAGTGTCTCGTCGCAAGTACGTTTCCATTTAACCCACCAACCCATCGAACTCGTCTGCGTGTCGGTTTTGTCTCGTTATACGAACTCACGGCGTATGTATCTCGTCTCTGTCTCTCTCTATCTATCGTATCTGTACTCTGTATCTCGTCGTTTTCTTAACAGAACTGCGTATACCCATTCCTCGGCTTAGTATTAATATTCGTATATAGAGTATGGTTTATTTGATAAAGTATACTACGTATGTTACTTAATAATATCTAGTTACGTGTATTTATTGGCAAATGTTACGACCCACTGGAAACGTTGAACCCGGTTTTGACCTCTCCCCTTCATCCTGATGCGAATAATCGTTCGTTCTTTTCTACCCTTAAAAATAGATCGATTTTCTCTACTCCTGTTCAATTTCGTTCTCTATTCCATTTTACTTATTATTTTTTTTTTTAATCGAGAAGATCTCTTGATTTTCTGCGGATTTGTTCTCCTTTTTTTTTCGTTTTTTTTTTTTTTTTTACTGTTCAGCGCACTCATCATATCCTTTTACCTACTATCATCTTCGTGTTATGTAGCTTTCAATATGTAATTTTTTATCTCGCTTGTACGATGATATTGATCTATTTCTCATCGCTATGGACTGGAATTATTTGCTCGTGATCCCTTCTCTCCTTCCCCCTGTCCGCTTGATCTTACCTGATTATTACTTTACAGTCATGTTTGCCACTTTGATAATCACTTTACTGATCTCTTTTTTGTGCAAATTTAATACTGTGTTAGTTTTTAAGATGTACACACAATGTTTAAGGTATAAAAATATCTTGAATAATGCAGGTTTATGTAATCGGATTTTAATTAATTTTTCCCACAAGGTATTTTGGTTACAAATATGTCATCGATTTTTTCATTTTTATTTATTTTTTTTTTTTGGCGGATTGTGATATTTTCTTTTGTATCGTTTTTTTCTTTCTTTCTTTTTGTTAAAAACATACGCGCGCTAATAGTCTGATTATGTAGCTTTTTTGTTTTTTTTTTCATTCGAGAGACGAGTTTCTTTTCTTTTTTTTTTAGTGTGTTTGTAGTGGAAATTTAAGTAACGTGTCCTTTAAAAAAAGGGTATCTAATGTTGCGAATTTGCTAGTCTAATTCTGTTTTTTTTTTCTTTCTTTTCTAATTGTGTAATGGTAAAAGGCCACCACCAATTTGTTACCAAAATTTATATAATCTCCTTCTTCCGGCGAGTAACGCATCTCTTTAGGAGATTCTGTCGATGCAAATTACCCCTCCCGAGGCGAACCATGGTTCTCGGTAATCACCACACAAGGTAAATTACATAATTATAATACTCTGCGTGTATTTTCTCAAATTGTGTATTTTTATATGTAAACAAAAAATTTATTTAAAAAAAAAAATTGATAGGAAATCCTGCGAAAAAAAAATCGTTTGCTCAAATAATAGTAATGTATGTGTGTGTTTTTAAAAGAGAATTCCGTATTTTAATCGAAGAGAAAAAAATTTATAAAATGAAGAAATTGAGACTTCGATGGTGTTTGTTATGCAACAAAATGGCTGTATTTCTGATTTTATTCGTTTTTTTTTTTTCCTAAAAACCGCTATTAATACGTATTTTCTTTCTTTCTTCTTCGATCGAAGTCTCAGTATTTTACTAAAAAGGTAATGGAAAAACGAGTCTTAGGACGTGTGTTTATTTTAGGTTTATTTTTTCCTGTTTTATTTTGTTCGTTCTTCTTTCGTTACGGAGGATTTTTTTTTCTTTCTTTTTTAAGGTATATTTATCGATTACGCTTCCATCTTACATACTTTCAGCTATACAATGTCACGTTTTTATGTTTTATTATTATTATTGGTAAAGAAATTATTTTTATTCTTACATGATGTACAAATTTATTATCTAAGGTAATGATAAGTTAGCCCTGCTGCCTCTGTCTGACTTGTCTGTTTTATAGTACCTACGTTTATATCTCTCGACAAATACGCAAAATTATTACCCCTCCCCCCACTCCCTCCAAATTCGATCGATCTAGTGGTAAATGACGTGTGTATGTGCGAAGGTGTAGCAGACGAGTATTTAGCGACCTGAAAATGATACTACGAAACCACCCTCGCGACCTTTAATACGTTTGATGACTTTGCAACGAAACTCGAACGGGTCCGAGAAGGGTATTTTTTGAGGGGAGTGTACGTGTGAGACAGATTTCTGCGTTTGTGTTAAGTAGTATCCTTGTTACCAGTTTAGTCGTAGTAGCTAATTTTTTTCTCTTTCGTAAGGATGCTGGATGCTTAAAAATGCCGCCCGCTTTTTCGTCTCGGCTCGGTTGTTTGTAGAACGGCGTGTCTGGAGGATTATGGCGCCGAACCGGTGGATTTCATTTTTTTTTTTCGGATGGTTTGAGTGAGGGTGAGAATGGGAGATGTGGTCGCGTCGTAGTCTTGGGCCTGATTTAGTCGTTGCAATGTTTTTCAAATGTAGTCTTCGGTGTTGCGAAACTCGAAGTTTTAATGCTGTGATTTTGTATTTTTAATTTATTTTTATTCTACAAAAAATATTATGTTAAAAGAAATGGCGCCGCCGTGAATGCACAAATTCTCAGATTATCTTCCTCTATTAATTCCGCCCATTTCGTTGGAGTTGAGTAGCTTCAGCTTCGTGTTTCGAGATCCCGGTCGAATAGATACGTTTTGGTCAATCCGATTTAAAAGTTTGGAAAAAAAAGTCTCGTTTTGTTGAAAATCTGCGAATTTTCGATTTGGATTCTGCCAAGTCGTAGTAAAAAGACCACGATTTTGATTCGAAAATCGTTCGCAAGTTTGGTCTCGGTTAAAAGTCAAAAATGTGACGAAAAGTCATTTTCAAAATTTTTTATCGAAAATTCTTCTCAAATTTATAGTTTCTGACAAAATAAAGTGGAAAAATGCTTCGACCCGAGGATCCCACATACCTAAATTAGCCGCATGTACCTACATTCTAACTTTCTTCCTACCGTTTCACTGATTTCGTCAGCATTACCATGTTCTGATTGGTCGTCGGTTTCCTTTTTACATTATGGTTACATTTGCAATTATTATCGTTTTAAGGATTATTGTGATGAATTTATTTTTAGTTTTTTTCTCTCTTTTATTTTGTAGTCAAGGTCGAGGTGGTTTCGAAAAGGTCGCTAGTGCTGGTTGTATACATATCAATATGGTCCAGGTTTTTACCACTTTTTTATTTCTTTAATTAAACAGGTATTCTACGGTTGCTACATTATTAACGCGAGGAAAATTATACGCTATATTGTGTGTATTGTTGTCACGTTTGTGCCTAATAAAATTTCCGAGCGTGGAAATCAAAAACAATAGCCGATAGGTAATTATGGTAACGAAATGACGAGGACGCGCGAGTTCCATAGTTATCTAAATCTAATCGAGAAATTGTACCCTCTTCCTTTCTTTTTTTTTTTTGTGGCGAAAAATGAAAATTCCGTTTTATTCACCGCCTGCCGAATGTGATCGTTTGTATGTTTCATATTGTATACTTGTCGTGGTCTTCCTAGTACAAAAAAATATAAGTTAACGTATTTTCCAATAATAAAATCGACGTTCGTGTGCGTTGCGTTGTGCGCATGGTGCGCGCGCATCCGTTTAACGCATACCACCATCGATGGTCGAGTGTTTGATGCGCACTACGCAACGTACGTGTGCGCGCGCAAACAAATTCAGTTTTGTTTTTTAATTAATTTTTTTTTCTCGTAATACGAATAGATATGTAAAATCTAAGTCTGTTATTTTTATGGCCTTTTTTGTGCGTCTCTTAATATAGCGAAACATGTGTTCGGTTATCGATGTATATTTTTCAGTGTTGATCAAAATATACATCTTAAAAACATTGTGCCTTATAATGTATTGTAACCGTATTAAGACAGTTATGTACAAAATAATAAATTTATATAATATTGTACCCTTTCATGTTAACGATTACTTTTTTTCGGTTTATTTGTTTGTTTTTAATTTTTTTTTTTTTGAAAAAGTATATCAAGAGCTATTCATCTTTTTCGTTTTCCTCGTCGTGTTTCGTTAAAAGTACACTATCCTCTTTATTTCCGACTCTCGCGCTAAATCACTCAAGGACCAAGCAAGTTATCATCCATATAGACAATCTTCGAAGCTACGATCCAGGTTTTACAGTAATTTCGCTCCTTTCAAGTACATGTCGATTGATTCGCGTTTTTACCGGTGTTTTCTTTCGAATACGATGCTCTTCAGATAGGGTTTCTAGCGGAGTGATCGGGTCTTACTATGGTTGTCCATAGCCTACCTACATGGGAAATGTACACCGCTGACGCGTATCGTGTGTATTTTTTTTTTTTTTTTACGTGTTTTTTTTTCGCCTTTTGTTTGTTTGTTCGTTCATTTTAGTCAAATACTCGTAGATCGGTTAACCGGATGTGATAGAGTTTTACCATTAAATAAAAATTTTAATAATCGATGAAAACAAACCAACGCGGAAAGAAAGAACATTTTTGAATGGAATCTCTCTCTATGTTACTTGTACTACGTATTTAGAAAAAGAATACAAAAAAGAATATGTGATAAGTTGTTACTTTTTGTCTTATATTACATAATAATTGTACTTTTAAAAAAACATTTTAAACGAAAAAAATTCAAGTTTTGTATAAATTTTTACATATTGTTCTACTTTTCCTTGCATTAAAGCGAAAATTTGAAAAAAAAAAATATTTTCACAAAAAAAAAAAGAACCAAAGAATGCCTATTCCAAAGACTGCCTGAATCAAAAGTGATCTATTCTTTTTTTTCGTAAATCAAATGTGTTATTTGTTTTAGACAATTTTAATTATTGAGCGAAAAATTGTAAAAATGAAAAAAAATTGCGTACTTCTGAAATGTGTACTGTGTAATCTTATCGGTTTCCTAAGTTAGTCACTTTGCAATATTTAACGAAAAATTACCATTTTGTTGTTTTGTTTTGTCAGTAGTGGCAACCCTGAGTGGAACTAATAAGTCTATTATTTTGTTCTCTCGTATCCTAAATGTTACCTTGTAAGTTCTTTAATTGGAAAAAAACTACGTAGTTATGTATATAGTATGTAAGATTCTGAATTATCTAAGTTATAAGAAGCATCATTAATTCAACCAGTTAATTCGTATTACATAAAGGGAACAGTTTTTTTTTTTTTTCGCTAAAATGGAATAATTTTGATCGATGTAAGAAAGTAATGTAATCTTGTGTATGTGTTAATTTTTAAGCCGTAGTTACGTGTTTCCCCTGATTTTTAAATAGTCAATCGATTATTGAAAATTGGTAGGGCAGCTTTTATTTATTATACAAATTGTTCAAACCTTGTGAAATAATTAATAGCGACACGACGATACGATAAATCAGTCGAGAGAGTTGCAATCCTTTGTTTTTTCTCTTTACTCGTTCAATAAAGGTGCCACTTTTGATACGTGAATCGAAGTTGCGCGCAAGATGCGCGAGTTTCCAACAGGTTGGTAATATATGCGCGCGCATCTTCAAATGTCCGCGTCGTATATTTACTCGCTGCGAGTTGTAGACGCGCGCATCGTGGGTACTCGATGACGTGTATGCGGTTGCGCATCAGACTTGTATAACAAACCGGTTCGACAACTAATTCCCATTCATATTGCCTCAATTTGTCGGTATTCCGCTCGTTACCAACTACTACCGCGGATCCGATTCCCTTTTTCCTTGCTCGTTCCTTCTGTAATTTTGAGGTAGAATATCTAAGATTTACGTTACCTCTTTGACGATTTTCAATTTTTTGCGTTTGAAAGAAAAAGAATTGGGAATATTAACTCCCGAGAGATTCTATTCTTTAGCCAGTGTGAGATTCCCTGCACCCCTTTCTCTTTGTATTTTCGTATCCTCTAGTCGAGTCTGAGAAATATTACAGTAGTGTGCACGCTGAAATAAGTGTACTCGGTTTTATTTTATTTTTTTTTCGTTTTCTCGTCTTGTTCTTTAACGAAGAATGTTAAAATTTTATTAATTTGTAAGCTGAACAGTGCATTTTTCGAATTATGTTCCTTTTTTTCGGTTTGGTCTAATTATCATTATGTAGTCAGTGTTGCATTTTTATGTATTGTCAAAACGCTATATATTTGTTTACTTTTTGTGTCAATTATACATTGAACGTGGTTAATTTATCGAATAATATCACATTTTTGTTAAATTTTTTCTCTTGTCCTAAGATTTAATGTAAATAGGTTAATAATTCAACCAGGATGAAACAGTTATCACTGGGACTGTGTTACTTTCCTATCACGTTTTCAAACTGCCCTCTGTTAACTTTTTTCATTTTTTTTGTTTTCGAAATAAGTGATTTTTTTTCTTTGTTATTTCGCTATTTTAAAAATGATGGAAATTTCGTCGTCGTTTTCTTTCAAAGTCATCATCAGGGATTTTAGGGAAAAGTTTTCTTGAACGAATTAAGTGGTCCACTTTTTGAAAAACATGTGCCATTTTTTTCCATTCACTTGCTCTGTACTTGTGAAGTTCCTTTTTTTTTTTTCGTTTGTTTTTTTTTTCTTCTTTTCTAATTATTCGTTTAATGCACAAGAATATTATCGATGATAAAATTGTGTGCTATATCCCCTGATTTGCCTCTCTGTGTCTTCTATTGGTTGAATTAATTAGTTTCTAAGTATAAAAATAATTGTGATGTTTTGTTAAAGAAAAAAAGATTATTTGAGAATTCGTAATAAAAAAAAAAACTAAACAAAACGCAAAAAAATACGCGCTATTGCGAGAAATTCGTTATTTTTAAATAAGGAAAAAATAGTTGATATTTTACGTGGTGATGGTGTTTTTATTTGTATTTTTTTTCTTTTTTTTGCGTTAGTAGGCAGTATTTTCAGTGTATCCTTATAATTTAAAGTTTTATGTACCTAAGTGAAACCTATATACTGTTGTAAATTAGCTTTCTTTTATTTTTTTTTTCTTTTATGTCTCGTTGAGATGAGTTATTTTTGTTCGTTTTTCCCTTTCTCTTTCTTTGATGTAAGAGGACAATATTCGTATTAGGAAAGTCTTCTTGGAAATTTTAAGTTTGTTTTAAAGTGTTTTATTCCTGCTAGTAATTATCGTAACGTTTAAATGTAATTCACTTAAAAATGATTAGTTTATGTATTATGTTTAGTATTAATAGTTATTTTTTGAGCGTTTTTATCTAAGTCTCATGATCTGTGTTTTATTTTGTTTAAAAAAATGACAAAATGTTAACGACTAGTTTTAACAAAAAAAAACTGTGCAATATATAGGTATTCTGCGCAGCATTTCATTAATATTATATCGTATCATTATAAATAAATAAAGGTTGTATTGAAAAATTTACAAGTGATTTTTTATTTCGTCGCGATAGTGTGATAATTCAAAGTAAATCTTGACTAGTTCGGTGGAATTCTTTTGGTGAAATGAATTGTACGATTTTCTACAATTTTGCAAAACACTATCTAATAAATAATGAACCAATTTCTCATGGTATTATTTTGCTGTTTGTAAATGTTGTCAACGTCCGCCGTGGGTGGGTAAGCTATCTGAAGTACCTACCGGGTGACTTACTTAATTTCGAGGCCACCCAAAACTTTTTTGTGATGCGAAGTTAGGATTGGCAAAATTTCATACAGAAAAACAGGTGAGCAATGTTGCCAATCTAACTTTGCGTCACAAAAAATTTCTGGGTGGCTTCGAAATTGAGTATAGTCACCCGGTGTGCAATGTTCGCAATTTAAATGATAGGCGTAGAATCGTAGATCTTTTATACGCGTAGAAAAATCTCACAGCGTTTCGTTTCGTCACATCCACTAAAATGATGAAATTTCAGCTTTTGAATGGGGTTTTTTGAAAAAAATTTCGCATTTTCCTACTTTGATAAAATAATAGTTATGTGCAACAATTTTGCCTAAAAATCATGTTTTCCTTCACCCTTTTCCCCAGTACACGATAAAACCTTAGGATGAGGACAACATGATGAATTCAGCACTTGTCAAGGTGGATAGAGGGTTACTGATAATAAGGTACTGCACCACGAGGTATACTAGTCCTACATTTCCTTGCTTAAAAACGCCCGAACGTTAAATTTCGTTTCACGATGCTACGTGGGAGTTTGAACGAGACCGGTAAGTTGGAATTCTCACGTAGCTTCGTGGAACGAAATTCGACATTCGGGCGTTTTCATTGCAAGAGAATGGCTGTTGTAGTGTCCTAAGTCCTAAATGACAAAAGAAGCACTCTGTTTGGAATTTTGGGTTTTTAGACATGTTTTAGCAATAAACTTTGGGTAAAATGCGTTCCGGTTGGTGATATTCTTCAATTCGGGCTTGCGGTTGATGTTACTTCGAAAAACGTCATTTGAATGGTGTCAAATTGGACTGTAAGTATACAATATAACACATTATCCTGCGCTGGGTGGCATAGCCCCGGTGAACGAGACATGTTTCAACGTGTAGCCCAGGCCTCACTTCATTGGTGGAAGTTTCACGATGTTAGAAAAACCAGAATCGTGAATTTTCACCTTAAGATAAACTTTTCCCTGATCGCGTACATAAGAATCCATTATAAAAAACCACCTTAAGGTGAAAGTCGCTTGATGGAGCAGTGCTCTATCAAGCGACTTTCACCTTAAGAAGGTTTTTTATATTGGATTCTTATGTACGCGATCAGGGATAT
>FIZU01062123.1:0-10981 GCA_900064475.1 Pseudococcus longispinus
TAATGTGGATATTTTGAGAAACCCTGATTATCCACATGTGAAATTTTCAGGTGGATTACTGAGTTCTGAGTCACCGGGGGGACCATTATCATTGATTGGAACCCTGAAATATTGTTTATTTCACTTTTTAAAATTTTTTCATAACATAAGAAAAATCACCTGAATTTGAAAACTTTGGACCCCTTGCGGCATGAATTAATTTTGAGTGAGAGGGCTAAAATTCTTACTGCATTATTTTGACACTAAATGACATCTTTTGCGCCGTCAGCTGTTTTAATTTTCGAAAAAAAGTTGAAATCGTTCCACACTAGTATTTCCTAAGTGTTTTAGGTATTTAGACTTTAGTAATATTAATCAAATGTAATTAGACATACAAAATTCAAAATTGTACGTCAAAATTTTATTTATTTGTTATGTATATCTCGCGTGTTGCGCACCACAGCCCAAGTGAAGTCAGTCCAAAGTAAATCAACCAAAAACCGACCACATTGAACTTGAACCATCATTTTCAAATTTGATGAAACTGGAGTAACATTTGGGTATGTTTTAGGAACCTTGCGGTTTAATCAAAATCTCTGATATGTGTAATGGGCTGATTTTAAGCTCATTTCGCGAATAATTTCACTTCAATTTTGTATTTTTTTTGCTTTTTCAAAACGTCGAATCACAAATATATGTTTTTTTTGGAGAGGAATGGGAATTTTCATTGCTCTATTTAAATTTTGAATTTTTCATTGCTATTTTTTTAGCTATTTACTAAATTCAAGATTGCCAAGCCGAAGTCATGATTTTGTGATATTTTCAAAGACTTCTCAATTAAAAATCACGAAATTTTTACAATGATTGATTTTCCTTACCCCGGAGTAAGGAAAATCGTCAGAAAAATGCAAAACCAAAAAATTAGATTTTTTCTTTACCCCCGGAAAAGAAAAATTGTCAGAAAAATGAAAAATTAGAAAATACGATTGTTTCCTTACCCCGGGGTAAAAAATCGAATTTTCTGGGTTTACATTTTTGAGCCTCGCTCTTTTAAATATGCATCTTCCATCCTTAGAATCAAGATGGTATGAAACTGCCTTACAATGTACGGGTATGTGTATATTCTTACATCTGAAAATGATTGGTTGCATATTCGAAGTGTATGTTGATGTGGGGCTTTACGAACTAATAAATTGTGGTCTCGAAATTGTAGGGGCGAGTTACGTAAGATTTTCAACTGCATTTACTTCAAAGTATTTTCTAAAAATGGAAGGTTTGATGGGTTATATCTATAGGTTAGGGTGGAGCGCAAAAAAAAAACATACCTCGGATTTTGGCCAAACTCAAAAGGGTGGTTCATGTTCAGTTGGAGATGAACCATAGAAAATTTTAGACCCCTAGCTCAAAGGGGAACGGAGCTAGGAGGCCTCAGAGTAGGATAACTTTCGAAAAAAGCATGGTTTTTTGTCATTTTTGGGTAGTGCCACTTGCGTGGCACATCCAGCACACCCCTTAAAAGTTGCGATTTGAGTTTCTACACCTCCCCAGGCCGTTAACCTCAAAATTGAATACCACTTTTCCTACCCTACCAAGGGGTCGAAAAGTTGCAGATTGTTGAAAAATCGAGATTTTTGATTTTAAAAAAAATGAAATATCCTTCTCTTGGTACCAAAACCGGGCCAAAAGGGCTCCTATTGATCCAAAACAATTATTTCGATTGTAAAAATTTGAAAGTTTTAATTGCGAGGTGTCTAACTTTCAATTTTTGTAAAAAATGACTTTCACTATGAAAAATTACAAAACTAGTTGAAAACACAGGTAGATTTTTTCATTCATTTGTAAATGAAAAATAGGAACGAATCGAGAAAAAAACACACGTTCTAATTTTAATTCAATAACTCGCTCATCAAAGAAGAAAAAAGCTAAACCCCGTTTACCCACAGTGAGTACCTTAAACGTTATTAAAATGTAGAAAGATTTTTCTGCCAAATAAAATTACCTTTTTTGCATCTACACAACAGTTGTAAATTTACCGAGCGAAATCCTCAAAAGAATGTTAAATCAAACGAAAAGTTTAACCCTCCGGGTATTCAATTTTGCACTTAGGGCGAAAAAATCGAACGAGGAAAAAAATTACGATTCAAAGATAGCTAAGTAAACTGCTTTTAAAATATAAAAGAAACGGAATGACACTTGAATTTTGTTCATTCTTTTTGCGGCACGCAAAAATCAAGAGTTTCTTCAGCGTTAAACTTTTTCGGAAAGAATTAAAGACTGCATCTTCAGATTATTCGCGAGGCGCAAAAGATAACATTAGCACCTTTTGTCAAAAGGTTATTGAGTAAAGCGAGTTTAATTTAGGGGTAAAAGAGGACGAGGAGTTTTTGTGTACCGTCCAATCTTACGGAAATTATAATGTGAAAATAAAACAGATGATTGAGTGAAGAGTCCATATCGTAATGGAGTAGATTATATTTATGGGCACTGGAGCTAGCTACTGGCTAGGTACCCAATATACCTATACTTATCTATATATACAAAAAAAGAAAGAAAAATCTTACTTTTTCACGCACGCAGGTCAACATAATATTCTCGTAGCATCCTGTATGAAGTACAATTTACGAGATATGCCATAAAATATACTTACCTACCTCACAGAAAACCTTGCGAAAAGATTTTTTTTTTAAAAAAGAGCTATAAAAAATTTTCTAATATAATGATGACGATAAATTTTCAAATATGTGGAAGTGAGTACAGCTTTTCTGCAATGTCAGAATTGATAACAAATCTGCGCCACTTTAGCATTATTTATTTTTCCGAGATACGTTTGCCAGTTGAAGAATCATTCTTAATGAGTTAGCGAAGTGAATTGCTATTACCTATTGATCTTATTTCTTGCGATTCAGTTTCGTCAAGGGTAGTTAATTTCGGCATTAATTCGTTTTAATATCGTTTTATGGTATGTAACACCCACAAATGAATATTATTTACAAACTCGCATCAAAGATGAAAAATTCATCCGGCAGAATTAACTCGCCAGTGGAAGAAAACTGATGATTATGTAAATTTGGTATGTGCATTACGTCTTTATACACTACGAACCTTCAAAACTAACGGAATAATTGTTTCGAAAACATTTAAAATGACTTTTATACATCCTTACCGCAAAAGGAAACTCTTACGTAAATGTTTCAATGATAAATCACTCGACGACAGTAATTTCAAGAAAAATCGCAATTTTTTCTCAAATTGGTTTCCCGAAAAAACAGTTCGCGTTTGCGGAATTTGTGTTACGTATTCATCCGACTATGAGAATAATTAACGTAAGACCTACATATAATGTGAATAACGATATATGAATGAAGATGTGCATTAATGTGGGTGACCTTCGTCCGGTGTGGGTAACCATTGGTCATTCAATAGAGCAGTGGGTTAATCGTTGAACATTGTACATTTAAATCACACTACTTGGAATACCAATGGTATTGCGTAATGGTTTTCCGACTTGAAGAAACGCCGCCTTTCATTTTTTTCTGTATCATCTTGACGTCGAGTCTTCGAATACATTACCATCAAATCCCTACATAATTGCGAATGAGATTTTTTGAAGTATTATCGCAGAGGTGGACTTATCATTGTGTTTTCAAATCTTCGAGTTGCCTGGTGAAATGATTGTTTTTGTTTATTGGATTTTCCGCTTTGTAATTCATTTATGTTTTGTAAAAATTTGAAATTATTGTTTGAAACAATTGAAGTTGGAAATGTTGTTGAAATTGGCAACATTTTCGCAAAAATTGGTAACGATATTGTTAAAACTGTCAAAAAATCATTAAAATCGTCAAAAATATCGTCGAAATAGTTGAAAAAATGTTTGAAATGTCATAAAAATGTTGCAATATTCACGTATTTTCATAAAAACCAATCGAAAGAACACAAAAATTGTGAAAATATTCATGAAAATTTAATATCAGCGTAGGATATGATTTTGTTATGGATAATTTCGCGAAAAAGGTGACGAAATTCCGTCAGGCTGACTTTTAGACATTATTTCAGGATTCAGACTTTTTGGACTAAGAAAATTTTTAGATTTCCATTGACTTTTTGAACGTAGAAAATTTCAGAGATAATGCTGAAGTACTTTTAGACATTTTATCAGACTATTTTGGACTGTGAAAAATTTTCAAATTTCCATTGACTTTTTGAACTTTGAAAATTTTTACAAATAATGCTGACTTTTAGACATTTTGTCAGACTTTTTTGGACTTGAAAAAATTTTCAGATTTCCATTGACTTTTAGACTTTATGTCAGAGTTTTTTGGAATTGAGAAAAAATTTTTAAATCAGCAAAAGCATATTCTATGTTTTATATTTTCCTTGATTTTTTGTAAGAATTTATACAATTATAACATTTTTGAAAATTTTTATGATTTTGTGGCCATTTCTATAGTATTTTTAGTAATTCTTATGACAATTTCAACAATCTTCACGAAATTTTTGACGATTTCATGACTTTTGGACTATTTTTATTGGTTTTTGTTAACATTTTGACAATGATAGCAAGGTTTTTAACAATTTTCGTAGTTTTTTCCATCATTTCTTTCATATTTCAAATGATTTTTATGACAATTTTAGAAATTTTTATGTAATTTTAGACAATTTTCATGATTTCTGGACCGTTTTTATAATTTCTGCTTAGAATGGCATTAAATCGTGTTGTCTGATTTTCTAACCTTTACGATTCATAAGTTAGGAGTATACAGGGTGTTCTGATAGAAGTGAACCGCCTTCAAAACATAGATGCAGCTAACCATACTTCATACATGTATGGATGTTTGCCTAACCCAGGATTTGAAGAGACAAAGTTATGTAATAGTCCTCATAGAGTGACCGCCTTCCAACTTGTAAGTAGGCAACACATCCCAAGTCGAAGTAGATATGTTTGCTACCCTTGGAATTGAAGAGGCAAAGTTCTGCTCATTCGAATTTTTTTTTGAAATGTTCATTATTTTCGATTTGTCATAAAAGTTTTACTATGATACATAGGGAACATTTATTCTAGTATTTTTTCATGAAAAAGGTTTTTGGGTTAGTTGTTCAGAAAATCCTAATCGCTAATAAAATATCCGAAAAACGCAAATTAAAAAAAAAAAATTTCTCAGTTTTATTGAAATTTAGAAAAATTTTCCATCTTACCTACCATTATTATGAACTCAATTTGTGTGAAAAAGCATGTTCTTTCCAATGATGCAAACCTCAGCTTTCTATCTTGTTCGAATCAAAAGTTATACGTGAATAATTTTAAGAAAAAGACATAAAAAAATTATTTTTGGGAACAAATTTTAAAATTTGAGGAGAAAAGTCAATTTTTATCTGTTTTTCTTGAAATTGATTACTTATAGGTAACTTTTGATTCAAGGAAGATAGAAAGCTGGGATTTGCATCATTGGAAAGGGCATGCTTTTTCACACAAATTGAGTTCATAATAATGGTAGGTTAACATGAGAATTTTTTTAAAATTTCAATAAAATTGAGAAAAAATTGAAAACTTTTTTGCGTTTTTTCGAATATTTTATTAGTGATTTGGGTTTTCTGATCTACTAACCCAAAAACCTTCTGTATGAAAAAAAAAACTAGAATAAAACAAGATTTCAAAAAAAAATTTGAATGAGCATAACTTTGCCCCTCAATTCCAAGGGTAGGCAAACATTCCTACTTGGGCTCAGGATGAGTTGCCTACTTACCAGTTGGAAGGCGGTCACTCTTGACTGGGACACCCTGTATAGAAAATGAATGCTCCTGAAAATGGAGGTAAAGTTGAAAAATCGCCTTAAACGGGGGTTTTGGGTAAAAATGTAAGTATTGAGACCATTTCGTTTGCAAAAAAAAATGAAATTTTTTTTTCAGATGTATTCTGAAAAAGGTCAAAAATTATCATTTTAATGATCCCTAAAAACAGGGGTAAAAGTGAAAAATCACCGAAAATGGTCTTGTTGGGTAGAAGTACCTACGTTTTGATCATTTTACTTAAAATTATTAAAAAATGTAAAAAATTATATTTTTCATGATTTTTTTCACTTTTCAAAAAAAAGTGGGTTCACGTCACCGCTTGAAATTCAGTTAGTGAAAAAATAACAAATAGGGAATTATTTTCTCCATATTTGTAACCAATTGACGGGGCGGGGGGGGGGGGGGGGGGGGGTGGTCCTGAAAAAATTTCGAAAATATTCAAAATAAGCCTACTGCTTCAAGGTGTAGAAAAAAAGTTATAAAATAAAAAATTACTGATTTTTCAATGTTCTACAACTTTGGGTGTTTCTAAAAAAATTCGGTTGCAATGAAAAATTACGATGCGACAGTTGAAACATAAGTTGTAGAGTATTAAAAATTCATCATTTTTTGTTCTGAAATTTTATGTTTTCCTATTCTGCCATAAGAAGCCATTCTTCTTAAAAGATAGGAATTTGTACATTGTAGACGCATGGATTTTTACGAATAATGAGTAATGACTGGTTCGATTTCAGAGGGACCGAATTATACTGAAATGATACCTAACATACCTCTACTCCTTTACATGCAAAAATAAGGGTGCTTCCACTCCTAAAACCTTGATGGCTCTCCTTCCCCAAAAATTTTTTTTGGTTCATACTAAAATAAAAATCACATGTGAGCTCGTGTTAAAAAAAATAATATACATACTTACCCTAATTTTTTCGTCCTAACCGCTAAAGACTAAAATACGTCAATACTTTTTCAAAAATTAAATTAATTTGCACCTACGTTGAATTTTCTTCTTTTCAATTTACCTTAGTAGGAATTCGAGTTTAATAACATTTTTTTACCATCAGTCCTTCGCTCTTCTATAAAGAAACTGGAACGCAGACGAAACCGCCCACACTGAACGTAAATTTGAAAAAGAACGAGAGAAGGAAGAAAATTACGAAGCAGTATGAAAAGAAGGAAAACGTTAATTTCGATTCGCATCGGTTATCAAAATGCGTAAAATTTTTACAGCTGCGAAAATCCGCTCCACTCCGTTTTCCACCTTTATATTTGTAGTTATTTAACCGAGAAAATAAACAAGTGGAAAACATTTAAAATGTTAAAGATATTTCAAACAGTCGATTCGTCGGAAAGGCTCATGCCGTGATTAAACATTATTAAGGAGATGAAAAATAACAACAAGGCCGCTGCAGTAGCAGACAAACGAAAATCGGTATACAAAAAAAAAACCGTACGCCTTGAAGAATATATCGAAAGGGGGGTGGAGACCATCGCACTAATAAAACTGGTAAGTTATATATTTCTCTTTTTGATGAAGTTAAAACATAATACAGCCAAAAGAATTCTATAAATTGAGGTAAAGGCCTTTATGGAGCATAATACTAGCTTATAAAAGGATAAAGAAAAAGTCGTTAAGAAAAGAGTTCGTCTTTATTAAAGGTAAGTAATGGGGGAAGATACAGGGCACGTTTTCCATTAACGCATACCAAGCATGCCTACATCGAAGAGCCCCCATATCCGTTTCAAAATTCCATTACACGGAAACCCATTAAATAACGCAGGGGCCTTTTAGTCTCTTGCTCCGGAAACTGCATACATGTTTAGGATCGTGCCTCAATAAATTCTAATTTTGAGTTATTATTCTTTTTTCGCGACGATAAATGGTTTCATTTGAGGTGATTTTTTTTATTTTAAACGGTTATAGCCGAAACGGAAATAAAAAATTTGAAAATGGTATTACGTGATGAAAGTTTATAGGTTATCATTACTTATCGTGTTTCGAATTTTTGCCCTTTTCGGGTACAAGCTCTTATTTAGTGAGCATCTAAAATCGAAATTTTTTCAAGTAAATTACAACCAATAGGCCGAACCGAATTTTTGTTTTATTCGTTTTCAACTTGGAAAGCGAGAAGCGAAAAATAATTGTCAAAGGAGGTTTCCAAAGCGTGATAAAAACTCGAATTCTCTTAACTTAATTCGTTAATCCTATTTCTCAATATCGCTTCCAAGTTGAGAAAATTCCAACAGGAATTTTCAACGAAAGGAACCTTTTTCGTGAATTTTCTTTACTTTTTTTCTCGACTGTAGTACTTGTAATACAGGAATATGCGCGGATGCAATAAGTTCTTTATCGTGGTAAAAGTTGTATACTCGTACTTTGTGTTCACGTCCACGGTGAATTTGTGATCATCATTTTTCCCAATTTTTTTTTGTGCAACTAGAGTATGAAGCAATTTTGAAAAATTTTCCAAGTTCAAAAAAGTTCAATAAAATGCCTGAACGTCAGAATGGTGCAAAACGTTCAAAATTTCGATAAAAGTCACAGAAAATGTGGCTGCAGAAGTTGTGAATAGGCCGAGAAAATTGTCTAGAAAGTAATAATTGCTTAAAATTTCGTTAAAATCGTTGAAAATGATGAAAAATTTGAGTAAAAGTCAAGAAAAATGTGTAAAATGGTGTACAAACTTTCAAAATTGGTGCAAAAGTTGTGAAAATGTCGTGAAAATTGTCCAAAAAATTGTAAAAGTTGCTTAAAATTTCGGTAAAATCGTTGAAAGTGATGAAAAATTTGTGGAAAAGTTGTGAAAAGAGCATAAAGTGGTGTATGAACTTTCAAAATTTCTAAAATAATCGTCGAAAATGTTGGAAAAGTCAATTTTTACAACTTTTTGAAAAAGTCATGAAAATTGTCCAAAATTTTAGAAAAGTTGTTCAAAATTTCATTAAATTCATTGAAAATGTTGAAATAGAGCGTAGCCAGGTTTCTATGCAGGGGTGTTTCGGCCCTAAGCACCGAATTTGAAATTATCCAGTGGAAATTGGTTCTTATGATTCAAAACTGCCGGACAAAATTTTTAGCTTGATATCTCAACCCTTATCCCTTCTGAAGGGGTTAAATATGAACTTTCCTAAAATTTTCATTTTTGGCAGTTTTCAACCTAATTTTTTCAAACTTGCAAGGTAGTAGACAGTATCATGGGTATTTAGTGTGTTTTTTTAAAAATTTTGATCACTTTTTTAAGGTTAAATGGACATTTCAAGCTTTCTAAAGGCCATTTTGATAACCAGTTTCACAGAAGCAATTCTGAAAAAAATTAATTTCCCAATTTAAATTGTTTGTCTGAGAAAATGTCTAAAAGTCAGCATTATCTTAGAAATTTTCTAAGTTCAAAAAGTCAATGGAAATTTGAAAATTTTTCCAAGTTCAAAAAAGTCTGACAAAATGTCTAAAAGTTATCGTCAAGGAATTTCGTGAGGGAATTTATGGACACGAAAAAAGGATAAAAAATAGACAACATTTTTTAGATCCTCCTCCCCCCCTCTATAAGACACATCCATGTTAAAGTGTCAAATTTTGAGATCTTCTGTAGTTATACACACGCACACAAAGAAGAAACAATAATAAAATCGTAAATCCATTGTTATGCACAATTTTTCGTTGAAAAAGAACCAAACGACCAAGGAAATATACTCGAAAAAATTTTCAGAGCATTTGATTCTCAAAAAACCTAACCTAATTTTTCAATCACGTCATCAAAATTAATGCCACAAAGTAAACCACTTTCAATTATGTAACAAGATACAAATTAACCTCAGTTGATAAATTTTCATTCCGTTAGCGATTAATGTTAATTTTCTTGGCAGCTCCGGGTTAATTTTTTCAACACCTCCAATTTTTTTCAAACATGAATTTAAATTGAGATGATATGCGATAAAGCAACTAGGTTAAATAGCTCTTACCAGTACTTACAATGTGAGTGTACCTACTTGTATTTTTCTCTTTTTTTTTTACAACTGTGTCAACGTTATTGTCGAGAAGTATGTGGTACTCTAAATATTCGTATGTTGCGGTGCTATTAAACAAACCCCTTTAAAAGATCATAATATCAGCAGTATTCGTTGAAAAAAAAAATCAACCATATATATATCTACTCGTACGTGCATATATGTTCTGTAGGTATTCTTACTTATTTCTATTTTACTTTTTCTAACTCAATTAGTAACAGACGAATGTTTAAGAAACTTTAAAATCATTAGCATGAAAGGAAAACTCCATATTCAACGTAAATGTGATAATTACTCAAAACAAATACACGTTTCACTTTCAAATGTGACGATAATTTTTAAAAACTTCTCTCGCAATGATGGAAAAATCTCGATTAGGTATTAGTGGGTAACCTAGATACATCATTTCAAAATACTACGAACGTATGTACCTAATTGTATTCTTGACGTAGAGGAAAATAAATCACACCTCAGCCATAAAAGTCCGACTACACTTATGACAGAATCGTAATCTAGAGTCTATAAAGCAAAAAATAAGCGAGTATGCCATTTTTTTAATACTCCCATTTTTCGAGGGTTCGTCCCCTTTCCTTGAAAGTTTCCTATCTCCGCTTCTAAAGCTGCGTTTGAAAAAATTTTCAAACGAAAGTTGTAGATTGAAATCTTAGAAATAATTTCAGTTATTATTAAATTTTCGACTGAGCGCTTTACTTCCCTTCAATTTTTCATAATTTATTTGAAAATCATTGAACAATTTTGATACGTACTTACCTATGTATTATGCAATATTAGAGAAGAACGAGTTGTCCAATCAAAATGTTTGAATTATCAAAATTATTCCTAGGATCACGATCTACTACTTTAATTTAAAAATTTTTCATTTGGGACCTTAGGTACAAAGAAAATATGTTTTGGAAAGAGGATGGACCCTCGAAAAATGGAAGAATGAAAATAATCTATCCACACCCCAAGGGGTGTAGTCATGAACCGAATTTTCACATTACATTCCACAAAAAAAATACAACTGGAAACTAATCAATTCGAACAAACCTCGCAAAATTAATAACCCGCGAAAAATGTTCTGTTCGACGTTCTAAATCGTAATGAAAGAAATTCTACATTTTTAACCGGAGGTAAACGTCAGCTGTGATGGGCGGGACTCACCTTCCCGAATGTAAACGACGGGATCCGACACAATCCGAACCCAAACGAATTC
>FIZU01062124.1:0-12876 GCA_900064475.1 Pseudococcus longispinus
GCCCGGATCCGTTCATTGCGTCATGTTGTGCTAGACACTAGTACTTATAACCCCCTTTAGGTGTTGGGGTCCAAAATTGAACCTAACGGCCAGAAGGTCGCGATTTTGCAATTACCCCATTACACCTTAATAAAATAAAGTTGAAATAATCAAGTCGGTTTCCTTAACAACACAAAAATTTGAAACAAAAAAGTAGGAGATTCGACCTGATTTAACCCAAAAGCAGCACTTTTGCAGGATATCAGGAAGAGGTTCTAACAAAAAGCAGGACAAACTGCCTTTAGACGTTTTTAGTTTTGTTTAAAACAATGAAAACGAAAAACAAATTCACATTTTAACTCAAACACCATTATTAGTTTTTTTTTTAAATGAAATTAATTAAAAAACGAACTCGGAAGGTCAAAAATCATGGATTTTTATACCTTACTTGATGTCTTCAAACTTTTTTGATTTTTACACCCTTCATTGACTTTATGGTAGATAAGTACCTACCTTTTTGGGGTCCTAGCTAAAAATTATCTGAGAAATGGATTCTAGAGATCAAAGATCATGCACCTGAATATCAAATTCAACATTTCCCCAACTTTCAAGTAGACCCTCCTCTCTCTTTGAAACAATTGTGAGAAAAAATATGCTCGAAATATAAGAACTTCTTTCATTTTCCAAAAGTTTGTTTTTACGAGACGTTATTACTCCGGATGTTACTTCTTAAGGGCATCAAATCTTAATTCGATAACCACTGACGATTAATAGACCCAAAATAGAAGGCTTGATACCCAAATTTTCAAAAAATTTTGTGGTTTGCAGGTTTTTTTGGGACTAATTTTGGATTTGGAAGAGGAAAAAATGAGGAAACTCGTTTTCGAAAACTCAAAATTTTGGATCATAAATCTCCACTCTCTTCTTGAAACGAATTCGAATTCAAGAGTTAAACTTTGTGATTAGATAACACATCGACAACTTATAATCTATCTAATTTTTCAGAAGATAACCACGAAATGTACGAATATGAAAACTCATCCGAACCCTTACTCGCTGAAAATTTGATAAATTTTCATCGACTATTTTATTATGTATTTATATTCTTCGAAATAAGCATCTTCACTCTTCAGTCTTCGTCCTCTCTTACTCTACTCTCGCTGTGCTTCCCATTGTTGCAGGTATGGTTCCAAAATCAGCGGGCGAAAATGAAAAAAATGCAGAAAAAAGCCAAAATGGAGAACAAATCGATCAATCAGAACGTATTAAACAACAACAACAATTGCAGCAGCAACGGTAGCGATAGCGACTGCCTAAACGGGGATAAAGTCGATACTCTGAAAGATGAAAAAAGTAAGCATCGAAATTCTGCCTTTACGTCCATGTCACGTTTACAACCAGGAGGATTTTACTCGGGTATTGGCGCGATAATCTCTGTAGTCTGTACCTGCGATAGCGATAACCCTTTTGTATGCGAGAGAAAAATAAAGAAAAAAAACACGTACAAGGCGAATGGGACCGCCGCCGTTTTAAAAATAACTCTGGGTTATTTTTCCTCTTGTTTGTTTTTGGATATAGGTAGTGGGTTCGTACGTATAAGGGCGATTAGAGGTGTCAAGTATTTTCAATTTTACCAATCATAATCGGCCGTCGAGTGACGACTGGTTATACCGAGGTATTCGCCTCGGTGCTTCAAAGTGTTAAAAAGTCTTGTTGCTATGGCGACTGCGAGGCGCGAGATTTTACGCTATTTTGCATTCGGCGTGTAAATCATTTAGAAACGTGTCACGAGTAAATGAGGTTCGGGCTATACGTGTTACGAATATAGTATTTTACTGACCCGAGTAAATAACCATAGTCGAATATTCCCAAGCTCTCGGAATCGCGATGCCATGCTATGCTACCATCGCATCCCATCGTATCGTACCGTATTCACTCCGGTACGTTATTTGATTCCGCCCTGCGGTCCCCCAGCCACCTATTTTTATCGCCTGCGGGCGTTCCTTTGCGTATTACACGTCCGACTGTACCATTCGAGGAATGCGCGCCTTTACCGAAGAGATAAATTTTCCAAAATTCCATTTCTATACGTTGCGTACTACAGCGTATGTAGATGTACGTAGAAAATCATACTTATCGTCGCGTCGTACTAATTACGCTTTCTGTATTGTGTTTGTTTGGCGTGCGTGTGCGTTTGATTTGCAGGTCCGGAGAACATGATGCCACATTATATAAATGACAGTGATACCGAACAAAATGTCCTAGCAAGAGATAACTATTATTCGCGGAGTATGCCGTTTAAAGATTTAATTGATAACGAAGTGCCATATTACAAGCCGCAGCACTTACATCAGGATGAAGCTAACGCCATGTTGTTCCCAACGTCACTAGGTAAATACCAAATTATCATTGTTATTAGTAGATATCCCTTGGTTAGTCGCACTATGGAGCTTTCATTCAGATATACCTGAAGGTTTCTTTCATGGTGCGACAACTTTCATTTTTTTTTTCACGCCGGAAGTTGCACAATGAAAGAAACATCCGGATAAATGAAATTTGGTACAGGCACTCAAAATCCCTAACGCGCTACAGAACACGATACCACCAGTTGTAAGAGGAGCTAGAAAAGAGTAGAAGGTGTTTCGAAGATACCCGGAGGTTTCTTTCATGGTGCGACTACTGACGGAAAATCCGGAGGTTTCTTTCATTGTGCGACTACTACGGGTATTATCCGGAGGTTTCATTCATGGTGCGACTACTCGAAGGTTTCATTCAGCTGCGACTAACTAAGGGATATGGATACGGTAGATTTAAATCAGATAGATGACTGGATCGATCAATTGATAAAAAAGGGTATAACGGGAGTTGATGAAAGAATAGATAAACAATATATAACGCAGAATTACAGAAATCATTAAAATATACGAGGGGAAGATGACTTTTGGGCTCTGCAGTGGTACACTTCTTTTTTTGAATACAGGTTGACATGTGGTTTTTCTGGTTCCCAGACACTCTCCCGAATCCACTTTCTGTTTCCCGAAAGCTGTTTTCCCGAATACCAATTCCCCAAATTCTTTTTTCACGAGTCCATTTTCTCAAATGTTTTAAATCCCCCCAAAATTCAAAAATTCTATAAAGATTTTTTAGGTAATAAATGATGAAAGCACAAAGATAGAACTACAAATTAATAAAAATTTGGGGGAAAAAAAGGAAGGGCTCATCCTCTCGTATTTGCCAAGTGATACACTATCCATAAAGGAAAACTGAAACGAGCCCTCCCTCATTTTTCTTCAAATTTTCATTTCTTCTCAAAGCAACCTGTACTTAGACTGCAATAAACCAATCATATTCAATCAGTCGATTAGTAATCCCAAAACTCAAAGGAGAGGCAGTTTATCAGACCATTTTTTTACCGGATGTTTCAAGAATTTTTTCTAAAGTATGTAGGCAGATATAGATTTGGTCAATCTGGCGCTAATCTATATACTGAGCATACAAACTGGCACCAAAAAAAAACGTTGTTACACCACAAATTAGAGCCATAACGTTTTAAGGTTGAAAACATTGCCATCAGAGTCAGGACTATGCAACGCCAGGAACACGCAGGCAAATTTTTGTGCTGGTGCATCATTGACTCTCAACATATACCTACATACAAGTGCATAAAATATATACTTCACAGACTTTGTGGCACCATTTCAGGTCTCATCCATTTTCAGATGCTTCCATAATAAAGTGGCATCAGTTGTTTTTTGCAAATCTTTAGGCACTCGAGAAGAAAATCGTCGTGTAAATGATGAAGTTTTTTCACTTGCTACCTGGTGCCATATTGATTGTCAACTTCAATGGTGCTAGAACGTATTGGAAGTCGATATAGATATATATAATTTTTTTGGTACATGACTTTGCATTCTAAAAGAGTTTCGGGTCGGTAGAGGACAGGGACTAATTCTTTTTTGGGAAATTTTTTGGGAGTGATACAATTCCGCTAACTGAAGTCATTTGCCATGGTAATTTTAAACTGACTGTACTTGAGAAACCCCCTGGTGTTCAAGAAAAAGGATTCGGGAATTTTGTATTAGGGAAAAACAGTTTTCAGGAAAATTGAATTCAGGAAAACGGATTCGTGAAAAAAGAATTTGGGAAAATGGATTCGGGATGATGTCCGGGAATCAGTTTTGCTTTAAAAAATTTCGAAGAGAGGAGCCCATAGAAAATTTTCCTTGGCTAGCGAGCAGAATGAAGTTTTAGGAGTGGAAACACAACCTTTTTCTGCGCATGAAAGGGCAGGGGTATGCTTGATATTATTTCCACATCAATTGGACTCTTCTGAACTCGAATCCGTCAATACATTCCAGATTGAAAATGAAAATGTGGCACAATCGCGAAATTTGTGTCGCAGAAAATGGATTCATACATCCACTTCCTATAAATCCCTATCTTCGAAGAAGAATGGCTTCTCACCATTGCAGAATAGGAAAAAAAATTATAGAACAAAAAATTATGGATTTTTAATACTCTACAACTTTTGTTTAAAGTTTTTTGTTGTATCGTGATTTTTTGCTGCAACTTAATTTTTGACGACACCCGTGTGAAAAAATTTGCTAAATTGACAATACCGAAAAAAGTTTGAAACAAAAGTTGTAGAACTTTAAAAATCAGTCATTTTTTATTCTGTAATTTTTTTTCTACTATGAAGTGAAGAAGAGCTGTTCTTTTAAAAATGAAAAAATTCTGACAATTTAAGCAGAAATCAGTCGACGTTTGGTTATTTTGCTCCTACCCAGTGCAACTCCTCTATATCCTCAAAATATGATGTGCACTGCATCATGCAGTGTATCATGCATGCTCAACAATTAATAAATTTTATACGTAAATTTTTTGAAACATTTTACACTCTTTTTTCGATTTTTCATCAGCATTTTAATCATTTTCACAAAAGTCCATCAACTATTATTGAGTTCCAAGCAACTTAAAAATCAAAATTCATAAGCGAACACACATTCATATTGCTTCCTGAAATCTAATATTTCAATAAAACCTTCAAAGTCTAAAACTTACAATAAGGAGATCGTGTCAAGTTCCTTTTTTTCCTAAAATAAGCAATTTCGTAAGAAGTTAGTAAGTCCTGATTCAACTTGAAGAGTCTTATGGTGAAAATTCCCATGCTCTCAAACCAGGAAAACAATCATTATCAATATTTCAATACGTATAATAAAATCAAAAATTCAATTTCTCAGCTCATCTTTCAAATACCTACACCCTCAAATCGTAGGCATAGAATTTCTCAAGACCAAAATTTGAGACTACATTCAAAATGATAAAATAGCAATAAAAAATCGTCTCGTTCAAATCGAGAAATCTCGCAATAAAAACGCCAAATCTTTTTACGCGAAAACAAACCTATCAACTTTCTCTTACGATGAAAATATCTGCATAAAGGTTTATCGAAAGCAGTGTTTTTAGTACAATGAAAAAGAATACGCGCGTATAATAGGCATTATGAACATTTGCACGAAGAGCTGCGTATAGATAGGCGTAAGAAAGGGTTAAAAGAGCTTTACGCGGCGAACGAAGGAAGGCGGCAGCGTCGAATACTACTCGAGTTTCGCTTCATTTATGAAAGTTGAAAGCTTTTAATTTAGAAGTGTTTTCGTTAAATGCGCCAAAGATTCTTTTAATATTTGAAAAGCGTTAAAAATGTTTGCGTTAATATTTTATATTAAAGCGGCGTTCGAACGTGAAATCATTGGCTTTAGTTTTTCGTCGTTTTGTTTTGCAAAACTTCAAAAAGATTCACCTTTGTCGTGCACGCTTTTGTACAGTATATGGCTCCCTTTTTCGTGCGCGAATAATTGAACAAAACTATAAAGCGACAGTTTAAACAGAGAAGTATTTTTACTCGAAAAGGCGCCTCTGTTAGGGTTTTTTGTCTCGCTGATGTTGTTGTTAGTTTTGAACTCTGACGGCGGCGTTGATTCGTTCGGTGTGTAAAATTGGTGATAACGTATTGAGATGGAGGACTGTTGTGGGGGAGTTGACTCCTCCTTCGAGATGGAACTTTTTTGGTGTGGATTTTTTTTTATACAAAAATTGGGAAATCGTTGAGAAATATTGTCATAAGTGTCTTTTGCGAGTATACAAAAGCCCTCAAAATTCATAAAAATTGCCTCAAAAATATCTTTCTGACAGAAAATTTCATTGTCTACGTACGAGTATAAATGAATGTTGGTGAAAGTACTCACTTGATTTTATAATTTCTGTTTCTTGAAAAAATTGATATTATGGAAAAAAAGGTTTCGAGGCAACTTCTCTTGATGACTTTTCTGTAACAAAAAAAATACAAAAAACCAAAATTTTACTTAAATTCGTGGAAAATTTTAACACGGGTACATTATAGATAAAACTAGATATTCCAGATCTATGTTCGAGATAGTTCATTCCGGCCCAAGAAATTCTTACCCTCCAAACACAAACCCTTCTTCTCATTCAACCAGAGAAAGTACAAAAAAATCTACAAAATCGGGAAAATGGATTCAGATCAATTCGACAAAATACTAGAATCAGGGTTCAAAATATCAAAAATACAACGTTCTTTCACTTTTTTGTTTCAACCTTTTTGTGTCTGAAAGAGATCTGATGGATGAAAGTTAAAAATTTCATTACAGCAAGTAGACTGTAGTCAAGTTAGTGCACGAATTCATTTTCACCAATGAAAATTAAAATTAAATACAAGAAATGGGATCGAATCAAAATTACCTGCTTTCAATTTCTTGCGTGAGATTTGCACTCAACTACCCATCATCAAAAAAAAAGAGATGTAGTGTAGAAATTTCAATTTATTCTCCCTCCGGTCACTCTAAATTTTTTATTATTGCAATTTTTTTTAAAGATATGTTTGAAATTTCTTTTTTATACTTTTATAAAATAAAAAACGAAATGATGAAATTATAAGAGGATTTTCAATTTGAACTGAAAATTTTCGCAGGAAATCTGCTTTAAAGATTTTGCAGTGTTTGTTTGAAAAATGACGATTCCTTCAAAAGTTTCTTACAAGCCACGAACGAAAAATTTTCACCTTTAGTTTGATTTCAACACAAGAATCAAAGGTGAAAATTTTGAGAAATTGATTGCTAACTAGGGTGACCCATATTTGATGAATTTTTTTTTCTGATTTGTTTTGCTCTCACCCCCTAAAATTGTTCCTTTTTATGAAAAAATAACTCCTAGAAATTTGTAGGCCCCACCTGCAAAATAATTGACGCCCCATCGCCCCCCCTCCCCTCCAAATTAAAAAATTGTATGCCTACCTATGCGAATTTTTTCAAATTTCTGATTTTTTTGCTCCATCCCCTTCTAAAATTCCCCATTTCATCAAAAATGACTTTCAAAATTCCATTATCAAAATTTGAAACCCCTCAAATTCTCATTTTCATCATTCAGGAAGGGGAAAATGAAAATTTTAGCAGTTGTTTTCAATCAGAGGGAGCACTAGTAGGGCCTGAAATAAAACAAATTTAATTTAAATTTTTTTTCCAATTTTTGTTTTTCAAATGGGGGGGGGGGGGGTTTGGCACCACTTTCTTCACTTTTAGACAAACCAAAAAATAGGGAATTTTTTTCTCATACAAAGAACCAACTTTGGGGATAGAAGCAAAAAAATTGAAAGTGCAAAATAGAATGGCGACCATATTGTTTAGGTGCAAAGTTTTTTTCAAAAATTGCTGTAGAGCCAAATTGTGCTGATATTTTATATTCCTTGAACACTATAAGAAGGAGAATTTGACAAAATTTCACTCATTCCTTCAAAATAAATAGTATTACATTTTTTCCAAAAAATTCTGTTGGAATCCTTTTGGGTCATTTGAGGGCCTAAAATATCTTAATTACAAACTAAAGTTTCAGCTTCTTTTTTTTAAATTCCAATTACAAAAAAATTGGAGGCGGATGAAATTGAAATTTTTTCACAAAAGAAGCTTTAATTTTTTTGGCTCTTTTTTACGAATTGAATATTTTTTATTTTGAAAAATTTTACATGAAATAAAAAAGCTCATCTTGGAGGAGGATGTAAGTTCTCAAAATGGCGTAATTGGGTATTTTAAAAGGGGGAAATGAACAAATTTGATCTAAACGCAGGTTGAGGGTGTATTTTTGTGTCATTGATGATATATTGCAAGAAAAAAAATTTTCGACAAGAAATTACCTACTTAAGGGAGGAAAACAGGATAAAAAACAGTTCCTTGTAGATTTAGGTATGACCCCCCCTGCCAAAAATGAAAAAATTCTGAGTCGTGCAAAATGATCTGAAAAATAAGAAAATGATTTTTTTTGTGCCCCCTGTGGCGATTTGAAATTTTCAAAGTCAATTTCAAGGTCATCGTAGGGGGTTGGAAAAATCTGAAAAAAATTTCACAACGTTCCCCTCGAGTACCTGTACCCGCATACCCAGTTTGATGAAAATCGATTGGAAAGTCGCTAAGATAGCATTTTTTTTAGCTTAAAATCACTAGCTCCCAGGGGGTGAGGTGAAGGATTCCGCATATAAGCTCTAAAATCATATTTTACCATAACAAATCGGAAGCCTGAAAAAAAAATTTGAAATTAGACCAGAGGCCGATTGACCTCCTTACCACACCAGAGCCTTTCAATTAGGTATAAACAAATTGGCGGGGGATGAAAAAATTTTTGCACTAAATCTCTCAGCTTTTCAAGGGCGAGGAGTTGAATGCAATTTTTTCCAATTTCTAGCAAATTTCACACAGGAAAATGAAAGTATCTAGATAATTTTGAATTAATTTTATTTTCAGGGTGAAATTTCAATTTTCACTGTTGAAAATGACCTCGTGAACTATCTTGACTCTAACTGATGCCATGAAAATTTTTTAATTTTATCCAGCAGACCTTTTCTGGGCACAAACGGGTTAAGAAGACTCAAAAACAGTCTTTTTTGCATTTTCAAGCATGATTTTTCAAAAAAATACTTTGTTTCTCTCGAACAATAATTTTTCCTTCAATTTCATTGTTGTAAGATTCTGAGAGAGGTGACAGTTTCTGACCACTGAGCTTACTCCGATTGGTCAAACGTCCCTGTAGTCTCATTGCCAAATTACCTTGCCGAAATAACTATACGATTCGATTACTTCGTGTGGTAGAAATTGTATTGCACAAGTTATACTTTAGAAAACTGATACTTATGTCTTATGGACCACCTCAAAACTTAGCACAATAGCACAAATTAATACTGGAAACCTCGTTAAGACCGGATTACACCGCTGCAGTACAGTACATCCCTACCACATTCTCAGTGTTACCACTAGGGAGGAGGACTATAAGTCCCCTTGACAATTCTTTCAAAAATTGTGCAATTTTTTCGAATTTTTCTCATCTCGAACCTGTTTTTTTCTTGATTTTTTCATATCAATACAGCATTTTGTAGTAATTTTCATCACTTTTACTAAATTTTCATACCCTGATTAAAATTCTAATCGCTCATACTGCAAAAATTCTTCAATATCTCTTTCACCGCACTACAATAAACAAGTTCCTTCATCCTTCCACCACCCACCTCTTTACCATCCCTTTCACACACCCCGAAAAAAAATTAATAAACTCCTCTCGCATTTAAAAACACACAACGAGCACGTGTTCTCAACCGATTAAACTCATGTACACGCTGGAAGTCGATTTGCCCTCACCCTCCAACATCATCTTCTCTCATAACCACATCTTATTTGTACGCGTAAAAGGCGAATAGGGAATCTTCGTTCAAACCAAAAATAAAAAAAAAAAAACAGACGAGAGAAAAACTGCACGACCCGAACCCCTGTTCGACGACGCTGCTGCGACTTTATTGCTGTCAGGAGTTTTCGCTTTTCAGGATCAAAGTATCCTATCGCCGATTCGTTGGCGTTCTTTTTCGTCGTTGTAAAGTTTACTCGACGCCATTGGGTCGGTTGGCTTTGGCGAGGCGAAGGGACTATAATAAATAGAAAGGGATTTGGCGGAATGAAGCTATCTTTAGCGCAAATAGTGGGCGCCATTCCGGCTTAATGTCGCTTAAGGTCTAACTTTTATTACGTTCTACTATAAAAGATATAAGAAAAAAGAAGGCGAAAGAACTCTCTTCCCTTCGCTTTCGGCCTCGTACCCCCACCGTGTAAACTTAACTCCACAATGAAAAGTAGAAAAAGAATTATGTAACAGAGAAAAATTCAACGTTAAACTTTTATCAGAGGGTTAATACTTTTCCCCTATTTAAAAAATTTCATCTTTCTTTTCCTCTCTTTCTCTTTCCATACAGCTTTTGGCTTTCTCTTTTTATAGCCTAGTGTAGGTACCTTTTTTTCTTTCCTTTTATTTTGCATACGTTTTATAACTATACTACGTGCAAGTATATAGCATATTTTAGCACAACTCCACGTCAACCGAATAATGGTTTTAAATAAGCTTATTATTAAGTATATAGGATGCAGCAACGTACTATATAAGAAAGCACATCTACGATATTATTTTTAACCGACGATATATCTAGACAACCAACGTATGTGTTGCTTCTTATATTTATAATATTTTCACACATAAAGCAATCTCGCACATTTACATTAACTTTATAACCACTTACCAACCTCTTCTTCGTCATTTTATAATGTTCAATGTTACATTAAGACAATCCCTCTTCACCAAATACCATTTTTCAAACTTATTACCTACGAAAATTCACCCAAACTGCACCAGATCTCATTCCAAACTCACTTTCTCATCTTTATTTTTATTCGTATTGCAGGTTACATGAAACCAGACGATAAAGATATTAATTTACTGCATATGATACCCAACAACGTAGTAGCCAGACCTCTGGAGATGTCAAACAATCATATCATAATGCAGAGTCGTCTACATGGAATGTCAGCCTTATCCAATACCATGATGAATCCTATCGATAGGCTATATTCGATGAACGATACGTATTTTCGAGCCGAAGAACCTTCGGTAATGGATTAGCAATCATGGCCCCAACTCTAATTCTTACTCATCCTACCCATCATCTCAACCATCTCATATTATAAACTGTTTACGTGAATTATAAGGGTTAAGGATATACCTTGACCTTGCCCCCTTTCTCATTCTCTCTCTTATACCCGCCCAAAATATACTACGAAACCATTTTGTTAGAATTTTCTATCTTAAATATAATGTTTTAATTATGTGTTTCGTTTTTGATATTTTTCACTTTGTGAGATGATCGAGATTTACAGCTGATTACGAAGAAATATTAGGAGAAGAGGAGGGTTAAAATCTCATGAAAATTATCACCTTCTGAAAGAGGTACTTGGTGAAATATGCGTCGTAATTAATTTTTTCAGAGGAAAGTATACCTGTTTTCTCGCCAAAAAAAATCATTTTCAAATAGCAAATGATCTGAAACATTGGGCGTCAAAAAAAAAGAAATCCTAGATTTAACCTATCTCTCTCTCTATCGATTGAAATTAGGTCAATGATGACGAACTATCTATCTACGACGATGATCTGATAGAAAATATAGGCATGATCAAAGGTTTACTTTTTAGCTCGTGAAGTAAAAATTGAAGATGGGAAAGAGATTTCATTTAATTCACCATTTGGGGAAAGAATTTGACATCTTTATTTTGAGATCAACTCGAGATATGAAAAAGTAAGTATTTCAGGTAGGATACTGAATGCAATGTGCTTTTGTTTAAATTAGAATTCACAAGTAGATACAGATACCTGTTTGCTGCCCCCTCCTCCCAACAGAAACTCACCATTACATCAAAATGGTATGTGGAATAAAGAAAACTACCAGTACACTGTACACGTGTAAAAAAAAATCACTTTCATCTTTATAACAATGGAATATTTCAAACGAGTAAAGAACTCAAAAAAAAACAAACTTACGAGCACCTACAAAAAGAACTCTGGTATCAAGCTTTTTCAACGTAGTTTCTAACCTCGTTATGTTTGGTATTTGCGACTAAGTTGACTGAAGATTTTTTCGCGATGAAAAGATGAAAGCAGAGAATGAGGTTTGAACTGAGACGAAATCTAACATTAATTTTTGAAAAACTCCAATCGAATGAACCGAATGAAACAAAATATTTTTCATACAATAAAAAAGTTGGGAATATTTTGGGGTATGGTCGAACCAAACGGGGGCAGGGGGTAAGAGAGAAGCTTATTTTTCCGTCCAGTATTTAAAATTTTTTGATTCAAGTCGGAAATTCTCTTCAGTCGGAAAATTTGTTCTTTTCTCTCAAAAATTGCGATTTTTGAGTTGAAAACTGAAAGTTAAAGTGCGATCATCATATGAATTGGGAAATTTGTAATAATTCATGTATCTAAATACGTAATTTCAGTTAAGAAATCCAACATTGAATAAGACAGCAATTTTCCCTAAAATCGCTATTTTGTCGACTCAAACTGTAGGAACTTGAATCTAAATATCATGAAATATTAGCCTTTCAATGTTTTTTTTTTTTTGCAAAAATTTTCTCCCTCGTTGCGATTATGCTAAATAAATTCCCTTGTTTTGGGAAAATAATTAATATTTTTTTCAATTCTACGTGAAATTATGATTTTTCTCTCGCCCCCACCCATTTAATGATTGTTTGGCCACGATAATGATATACCTACCCTACCTATAGGTATAGTATGTAATTTCGAATGTTTCAAAACAATTTCACCTGCAAGAAAATTAATAGGCCTATAAATGGTATTTTTTTAGCACATCAATTTTTTTTGAGTCGTTGAGTTGGATAATTTTTCAAAAACAGATCAGAAATTTTGAGATTTTGTCAAGTATTGACAAGGGAACCTTGTCAACTCGTCACCTCCGATCGAGCTGAAATTTGGCTCACTTAAAGAGCATGTCACTCAGACCTG
>FIZU01062138.1:0-10316 GCA_900064475.1 Pseudococcus longispinus
AAAAAATGGACACTTTTTTAGGATTGACCCCAGCCATTAGACATATCCATGTCAAAAAACGTAAAATTTGTCAAAAATTTTAATGTTACTAGAATTTTTGTAAAATTGAATAGATACTTCGTTAAAACCGTTTAAAAACCATAAAAATCATAAAAACCATCGAAAATGTCGTTCAAAATTATAAACAGTTTTAGAAACATTTGTAAAAATACTGTAAAAGCAGTCAAAAAATCGTTCAACTTGTGAAAAAAAGTGGTTAAAACTGATAAAAGTTTAAAAAATCTGGTAATAATTTTGAAAAAACAGTCAAAAAATCATTCAATTCAAGTTAAAAGTAGTTAAAATCTTTAAAATTTTCATAAAAATTATTATAAGTGTAGAAAAAAAAGTTAGGATTTGCAAAAATTGTCGAAAACTTTGTAAAAGTTGGTAAAATTTGCATAAAAATCAATAAAAACATAATTGTTTCGACAATTTTTTTTAAAATTTACGATACATTTTTAACGATCTTAGTAATTTTTTAACATTTTTACGTTTTTTCCCACGCTTTTTGAAAGAATTTATGAAAATTTAGCTTTTTTACGATATTTGATCCACTTTGCAGTAATTTTTATGAAATCTTCGACAATTTTTTAAGGAATTTTTGATCATTTTTACGACGTTTTTGACAATTTTTTGAAAATTTTTTCATTTTTCATTATTTTTTCAACTTTTCCTCCAATATTTTACCAAAACAAGCAAATTTATCGAGCCTAAGCAAACCAAGGACGAAAAATTTTGCAGAAACTCTTTCAAACACTTTGAAAATCACTCAATCCCAAGAAAGCACTATCGAAAATTGAAACCAGACGGAATTTCCTAAGCTCTTTTCCTTTCAAACATGGACAAACTGCACACCGCAAATTATACCATCAAAGCATTTGTCGATTACCACCACACTACGCTCGCTAAAGCTAAATTTGCGATAAAATTTGTATCCTGCGTCGCGCCTTTGTGGTGTACAATGCTCGATGAGCCACTTTGTATGTAAATTTAACGCGTCGTAGAATCGTTCATGGTTCTAATTGCGAAAACAAACGCATACCCGAGTTACGGTATTTGATTGTGAATTATTTAAATGACTCGAATACTCCGGCTTTCGCAGCGTATAGTCTAAGTATAAATGAATATTTGGCAAAGATTTGCGACGACTGCGACGTCGACGCTAGTCTACGTCTAACAGACTCTTCGTCTCTGCAATAAATATCTAAGCGGGATCACGACAACGTATAAATTTTTTCATCAAATTTGGCATAATCGTCTGCGGTTCGTCTGCGAGGGTCTCACTACGGTGAAATTCCAACAGGTCTTTGAAAATCTTCACCGCCATGATGCAACTTCCAAGATCATTAGCAATTTTTAATCATATCGAAGATTAGGCAGCTATCATTTTTATGGAGATCATCAATGCTGACTTTTAACTTTTGTTACAGAACTCGAACAAGAACAAATACCTGTACTGAGGAGAATGTGTTCAAAAAGCGTAGTCTTTCAAAGGCTGTGGGCGGATTTCAAACACGCTTACACAAATTTATACGTTTTAAAATGGTCCATATGGTGGGCGGTTGCTACATGCGGCTATAATCAAGTACGTATCATACTCGTACGTAGGTTAAGTATACATTTGCACGATCCGGTACGGTCAACGTGCTTCACAAACACGGTCTGCCAATGCCGACGGTGCGAAAAATGACGCGAACGCCAAACTGCGAGATTTTTTTCATTCCCCGACGAAAAAAAATTTGTACGATAATTTTTATGACTAATTAAACTGTCACATGGCGATTATTGCTATGTGCTTATGCTCTAAACGTCAGCCGACTCGCTCGTTTGCGAGCGCAGAATTTAATTTATGATGCCATCTCGCTAGCGCCGATTGTATAATTCGAATTCTTCGATGAAACGATTTTTATTTATGTGTAATTTTTCTTTTTTTATTTTCCATTTGCGCAGGTTATGACATACGTTCAGCTACTTTGGGAAGATATAAAACTAAGTAATCATAAAGACACTACGCTGTATAACGGTCTCACCGAAGCCATTTATACACTTTTAAGTAAGATATACTACCTATTAATTATTCAGGAAATTATTTTCGTTTTTTTAAAAAGCTTCGACTCGGGAAACTCTGATTTTGATATAAAAAGATGTCACCTTATGGATATCCATATTTTTTGACATTGATTCGAAAATTTTCAAAGCCACGACCCAAATTTCTATATTCGTTTTGATATTGTTATTGACCCTAAAATTAAGTAATTCATGACATCATTTGTCCAACTTTGGTATTGATATTGACCCTGACCCTAATGATATTGATTATGAATACTGAATCATGATTTTGACAACTTCATACAAAAGTCAACAGTGTCTCAATTGAAATACACTCAGATATTGAAATTCATCTCGAATACATTAAGACTAATTCATAGTCAAACATGAGACGTTGACCTCATAAGAATCATCTGACCTTACAATTTTGATATTGACCTCTGTCGATTCAATTCTGAATTCTAAATGTCATGCCAATCATTTCTGAAATTCGTTCCTCATATTTTGCTGAGAATACATTTTTAATAAAATAATAATGCACTTTAGATAGCCATTGATTTTGACCCCAGGGTCACAAAAATTTGTTCTTATTGTTTGATATTGACCTTGAGAATATTTTTATAAAATATTTCACCAATAAGTACAAATATTAGTACTAACCTTGAAACGAAAATCCCGATGATCCATGATCCAACGCTTTCCCAGTTTTTTCACCGCAGGTAGTTCAAGTTTCATCTTGACTTCGACCCTTCATAGTTGACCTCAGATCTGAAATCACAGAAAAACAATCAAATTACATTCAAGTCGCCAAACTGACCTCAATAGATGAAATTATTTCAAACTACATAATATGATATTCAACATTGTTCATGCGTATGCAAGGTCATTATCAAAAATCCAAATTTGACCCTGATGAAAGATCAAAATTATGTCATTTTATTTGATATTGACCCTAAAACTTCCACATATCTCATAGAAAAATAGTTGAAAATTTTAAAATATCATTTAGAAAATTGAAAAAATGTTGTTAAAATTGCCAAAATGTTCTCAAAATTTGGTAAAAGTATTAAAACGATCAGATATCACTGAAACCATAGAAAATTATGATAAATTTGTTAAACTTTTCACAATAATCAATAAAAACCGTGTAAAAACGATGAAAAAAATAATGAAAAATATTCGAAAAATTGAAAAATCCATATAAATCTTTAAAAAGTTGATAAAAATGATCGAAAATTATAAAAATTGGTAAAAAATATTGTAAAAATGATAAAAAAGTATTAAAAATGAGGACAAAAGTTGCATAAATTCTAGAAATGTCTATTAAAATCATTGAAAAAGTGATAAAAACAATCAAAAATCATGACAATCTTCAATAAAATTATTGAAATTGTGAAAATTTTTCAAAAAATTGCGAAAAAAGTATTGTAAAAATGATTAAAAATCTTGAAAAAATAATGGAATAAGCTGTGAAAATTCTTAAAATGCCTAAAAAATTTTCTTAATTTTTTTAAAAATGATGAAAATTTATAACATTGCCATAATTTTTACACAAATTATAAAAAAAAATTTTTTAATTTACAAAAAAAATTATGAAAATTGTTGAAAAAAACATAAAAATTGTTAATGTTGTTATGTAAAAAAGAAAAAAAATCATGAAAATTGTTAAAAATATTATAAAAATTGTTAAAGTTATGAAAAAAGGAAAAAAACACGTAGAAATGGTTAAAAATCATTAAACTCGCTGAAAACGTTGTTTAAATTGTGAAAATGTTCATAAAAATTGACGAAAACATTGTGAAAATAGTCAAAAAAACGTGAAAATTGTTGAAAAATCCTATAAAATTTGTTACAATATCATAAAAAAGTCGATTTGTTCATAAAAATCGGTTAAATTATCATGAAATGGTGAAAAAGTCATGAAAATTTCGGAAAATGTTGTGTCCGAATTGCATAATTTACAAAATTACGATTTATACCGTAGCTTCCATGATTTTTATGAAAATTCTAGCAATTTTAACGAGACTTTCAACAATTCTCATTACTTTTCAACTGTTTTTACGATGTTTGAGCTGGTTTTCATGATATTTTCAATATTTCGACGGTTTTAATGATTTGTTGAGCATTTTTATAACATTTTTATTGAATTTTGAGAAAATTTTGACCACTTCAACAAAATTTTTGACGATTTTCGTGATTTTTTTTTAATTAATTTTTTTTAAAATGAAATTTTCAACCAATTTCATCATTTTTTCAACCACTTTCACAATTTTCAACGATAATTGAAATTCTATGAACGTAAGACAATTTTTCTTAAAATTTGAACGATTTTGCAGCATTTTAGACGAGTGACAATAGGTCAACATTGAAGGGGTGGAACTAAACTGAGTTTTGAGACAACTGATTTATATGAAAAATTTTTTGAGAATTTTTTTCACCCCTCCTCCGTTCATCCCCCAAGGCCAGATCTGCTGCAAAACAATCTCATAACTTCGATACCTAGGTATTGAACTATTGATCCTAAAATCTTACATTTTTTCAAACTCTTCAAATTATAACAAGTGGTTTTGTGACTTTTCAATCAAAAATTCTCAACTAAGAAGCCAATAAAAGACCTTTTGACCCTGATACTGAAATTTTATCGTAATTAATGGACATATTTTCGTTGATTTCAGGTGCAACATCCGCTTTTTGTTTCGGATACGTAAAAGTAGACTGGAAAATATACGGCGAAGTATTATTAGGGGTGTGTACGTTCCTGGAAGGGGTTCTCATTTTATGGTCTTCTCATGTGACACTCATTTTCCACGCTTATTTTGCTTACATTATGTTTGGTATACTGTATCATATCATGATGACTGTATCGAAGTAAGTACATAACTCAGAAAATAAATTCTATAAAAGTTTATCGTATATCCTAAAAATTAATTAACGATTTTCTCTCTCGTTTTAGCTCCGAGGTGGCAAGAAATATTCGAAGTGACAGTTACGCTTTGATTTTTGGTATCAATACTTTCATCGCTATGTTACTACAGACTATTTTAACTTTGGTTGTGACCGATAGTAACAGTTTACTGAAATTGAACACCAGGCAACAGGTGAGCCTTTTTTTTAATTTTTTCCCCATAATTTCCCTGCCACCTTGAACCAAAAATCATCTCAACAAACCACACATACCAATTGCATAAATAAATTCTATAATAACACCTTGCATTATCATGTTTCAGTACGTCGTGTTCGGCTGTTACTTCATCGCTCTCGGAGTCATATTTTCCATAAAAGCGGCGTATACCAAAATTTCGCGAAGTCTGCATTACACACTGTGAAACGAAGCGGCAGAAAAAACTGCACTTACGTCATAATCATAATTGTGATTTCAAATTAAAATACGCGTGTTCATCCGTTGAGTACTGACTCGCTACTCAACTCTACTTATTTTCAGTAAAAAAAAAAAAAAAATGGGAAATATTCCACCTGCGTACGTTCTGTTATCACGCCCAAAAGAAGGATCGCCATTGTAAACATGATGTTTATCACTAGTTACCATGTGCTGCCGAAGAGCACCGCGACATTTTTTAATTATTTATACATTTTTTTTACATTCGTGTAACTTAATAAATGTTTACTAAACGCGATATTTTTTTCGGCGTAGAACAATTTTTAATTTTTTTCCCCCTAAAAAAATTTATGAACTCGCGTTTGTCTGTACTTAGGTAATTTTATATTTTAAAAATGTAGTTAATCTTCGGTTTAGAAATAATTCATAACGGTCTGGAAAATTTCCCATACTCTTTTACATACTACATACTACGCTCTTCATATATTTTCAACGAATCAGTTACCATTTTGCCTTTTCATTTTCCTTTTAGATTTTTTCATTTAGTGAATCTTTATTGTGTAATATTTTTTTTACATTGGAATTTTTTTACACGATGCTCCAACATGAAAATTTCTGTACGTATTATTCTATTTTTTTTTTTTTTTTTTTTTTTTTTTGTTAATCGATGAGAAATTCGCATCGATTTTTTTCTTCATTTACAACGATTAAAGAAAACAAGTCTAAGTAATTGTACATTAGGTAATTTTTATAAAGACGTGGTTTTTTTTCGTTTGTAATTTTTTTTGTAGAAAATGAATAATCAATGTTATACATTTCGGTAAAACTACATTATATTAGTCTTTTGTGAAGACAATTTATTCATTATTTTTCGTCAGAACGTTTGATTTTTTTTCTGTTCGTAGATTATTCGTATAGATTAATTTTAATAGGTTTTATTTTTTTTTCATTACATTTAAGATGACCTATTTTTTTTTGTTTCATTCCCTTTACGCGTCTTTTTTTGTATGTTTTTTATTGTTGTTATTTTTACATATTACGTTTGGGTAAATTCATCGCCCTTGTGTTTCATTTTTTTTTTTCTTTTTCAAGTTGATAATTTTTTTTCTCATTTTTTGTTATTTTTTATACAATAGTTGTTCGATATAAATACGATACTAATCTGTTACTGAACGATGCACGAGTATTTATGAGTGCTGTACGCTTATTCAATGGTCGTCGTTTATGTTTAATGTACTTAATTTTTCTTCTTCTTTTTTTTTTAAACTTTTAAATGGGTTTTTATCGCGTAAGTTTTTATTTTACCAAACCATTCATTGTTTAAACGTGAAATCATTCGTGATTAATTTGCCTATACTCTTTACATTATTAATTTATCATTTTTTCATCGTATTAGAAAAGTGTATGATTAAGTCGAAGCATGAAAAAAAATCCTAATTACCGATCCGCGAAAATCTAGTGTTGTTTTGCAATTTTCACGCGATTTGTTTAGAAAAATTAATCTCATTTGCCAACGATTTTGTAATATTTACGAAATTGTTTGACAAAAAATGCATTATTTGAAAAAAAGTTTAAAAAAATAGCAAATTAAAAAAATTAGCATAATTTATTACCAATTTTATGGCTTTATCGCGTGTCACGAGAGGTCCTCTATGCTCGAATAAAAAAAATACCAAATAATTGAAATAGTTAATAACTTATCCTGTCGTTAAAAATTTTAAAACAGTTTTTTTAAATCTATTTATTAGATTTAAATTTGCAAAAAGATAACTTCAGATACACTTCAGGGTAATTATTGATGTACTAGCACCAAATACTGAATGTTTAAAAATATTTCAACAAATTTTTGCATCGAGATAACCTTTTAAAATCGTTTCCAATCATACAAACAATTGCAACTTGAAATTATTTATATAAATTTTAGGCAATGTAGTTTATTTGATCATATAATTTTCTTAGCCATTTCCAATAGTCAAATTTTCAAATTAGCCACTGATATTCGTATACGAATTATCACTTAGTTAATTATTTTTCGTTTTTATTCTAATTATTCTGGTCTAATGCTACTAAAAAAATTTAAAAATGACTTCGAACAAAGTGCCATTACAACGTGATAGCTTCTCAAATGCCATAAAGCTATTTTGAAGCGAGCTGAATTAAAAAAAAAAAATTAAAAAAGAGGTAAAATTAACGAAAGTCATATTTGTAACATTCGAGTCTTTGAAACTAAATATTCGCGAGCAGGCTTGAAGGTTTCATTTAATGTCAATTATTACATTAGCTGTAATGCATTTTACGCAGCATTGTAATATTTTACGAATTTCTTATTATTCTTATTATTTTTCGTCATGTTCTGTTTTTTTTTTTCGTTTTTTAACTAATTTTTTTTTTTACTCTACAAATAACTGTAAAATTTGGTATTTTGAGTAGTTGTTCCACCGAATTATTTTGTGCCAAATAAATTGTTAATTTTTTTTCTATTACACTATTAAGTAGAATTATTATTATTTAATAGGATGTAAAAAAAAACTATTTTTAAATAGTATTAATTTTTTTTCTGAAATGATTTAATTTTTTAATATTTTTATTTTGTAGCGCATTAACCAATAAGGTATGCAATGTGATGTTCCTCTTTCTATTTTAACTTTCACTGATAAGTTGACTTTACGATTAATATTATTTGTAGGATTTTTCATTACTATGTCGAGTGTAAATTTAATGAAACAAAAAAATGAATAATAAAATAAATTTCATGTATTTTTATTCGATCGTGTATTACTTATGCGTCTTCATTTTATATACAAAAAGTCACAGCCATTCTTAATAATTAATCTTCGTTTATTTTTTTCTTCAGTTGATTAAAATATCCACTGCGAATTATCTGAATTCGTTTCGATTAAAAAAACACAAATGAACTTATTCACTCCAAAATATGAATCAGTTGGGTGGAATGATATCAGCTCGCTCTCGTTTTCAGAATCAGTAAAATACACAGTATTACAACGTACTCGATACGTCTTTAAATAAATATGATAAACCAATAATTCATCCAAGAATCTCTTCATCATGGCGAAACATTATTGGTACATGGCTGTTGAACGTAATTCAAACAAAATCCTCGATTACCCATGTCATGAGGAAGTTCCACGTTATTGGTATGGAAAAATAACCTAAATGGTTTTACATTACCTGCGAATATGCAAGAACGTATTGTGTTATATTTTTAAAGGTATTTTTACACTTGGTACATGTAATTCGAGATAAGTTAAGTAATTATTATCGAGAAATCGTACACAGTATTTTAAATTCAAATTTCAAGTTCCAATAGTGCATATTTCTTTTTAATGTTAGGACCAAAAATTTGGAAAATTTGCAAGAAATTGTGAATCATTCATCTCAAAAGAGATTTTATGATCATTTTGTGGTTGAAATATTGTAAAATCTATAGAAATCATTTAAAATTTAAAAAACAACATGAAAATGGTCGAAATATCGCAAAAATTGTCGAAAAAATCATGAAAGCTGATGTAAAATGCGTTAAAATTGTGAAAATTTTCATAAAAATTATTGAAACTAACTTAGAAATTGTCATTTTGTAACTTTTTCAATGATTATTAAGTAATTTTGAACAATTTTCGACAATTTTCATAATTTTTCTACCAACTTTGCTACGTTTTTACTTTTTTTTTTTTTTTTTTTTTTTTTAAGAAAATTAGTGAAAATTTCAATGTTTTTCATGATGTTTTAACCAATTTTATAACATTTTTCAACGATTTTATGAATATTTCAACAATTTTTACGACACCTTCGATAATTTTCTAATTTTTTTTTGAGTTTTCATCAAAATTTTTACCTATCTATCACAAAAATTCAAGAGATTTCAACATTTTGAACGATTTTCATGGTTTTTACAAAGTGTTTCTTGACATTTTTACAGATTTCATGAAATTTTTGACATTTTTAATTGTTTTTCACCATTTTTATGATAATTTCATCATTTTTTGTTGCCTTTTTGACCATTTTTTACAGTATTTCTGCTAATTTGTTTGGAATTTTTGACCATTTCAACGACATTTTTGACGGTTTTAGTGATGTTTTCAGCTTTTTTCACAATGTTTTTAACAATTTTTTAGAAATTTTTAACAATTTTAACAACAATTATTTCTACGTTATTTATTCCACATTTTTCGATAACTTTCATGATCATTCCCACAATTTTAACGACATTTTTGACAATTTTCATGATCTTTTATAATTTTTGTAATATTATCACCAATTTTAATGAAAATTTTCCCAACTTTAACAACATTTTAAGTCAATTAAGAGTTTTTTTTGACATGGATATGTCTAATGGCTGGGGTCAATCCTAAAATAGATTCCCATTGACTTTTTGAACTTGTAAAATTTCAAAGATAATTCTGATTTTTAGACATTTTGTCAAACAAACAATTTGGATTTTTAGAAAATTTCAGAGATAATGCTGATTTTTGACATTTTATCAGACGAGCAATTTAGCTTTTTTTTAAATTGAAAAGTCCACTTTCAGACATTTTGTCAGATTTTTTTGGACTTGAAAATTTTCAAGAAAATTAAAATCCGTCCATACATATAAAATCCACGATGTGTCTGTCCGTCCGTCCGTAATGCTGACATTTCTCGTGACTTTTAGAAATTCTGTCAGACTTTTTTGGACTTGGAAATTTTTTTTCAGATTTTCATTGGTTTTTTGAACTTGAAAAATTCTGAAATAATGCTGACTTTTAGACCCATGGTCAGCCTTTTTAAACTAAAAATTTTGAATATGCAACCGCAACATTTTTCTTGGCGACATTTTTAAAAAAGCCTAAAATTACCAAAAAGATGATTTTTACCTTGAAATGACAATTTT